>JASANE010002442.1:0-11631 GCA_030248225.1 Trileptium ribeirensis | reverse complement strand
ATGAGTTGTCGTTAGATTCGATCTTGTATCATTCGTTGTCGCGCAGAGGAAGTTGTGTATTGAGTGTGTATTTCTCATTGAATAACAGAAGCATTTTGGGGGCTGTGGTTGCTTCGTTCCGTTTTCGCAGTATATAGCTAGGCGTATTTGTGTATGATTTGTGAGCTCATGTTCCTGAATATCAATCATTGTTTCCATTATTTCAAACTAGTATCCATATTTTTTACTTCAGGTTTGCAAAGCTGGCCTTCGCTGCAACAATCAACGTTTGACCCGACGACAATTCCCGAAAACGACAGTTCGCAAAGTCGCTAATCGTGGCTGGGGACTAATTACGCTGGACGATCTTAAAAAGGTAAATGATAATTCTTACTGACTATTTACTGACATTGGGACTACTTATCTCGGCTAATTTGAAATGGGAAAAAATTTAAGATTTCATTATGGCTTGAGAAATCATTTTTTGTTTCAAACCAATTTTTCCGTCTCGTTGATGAATCCGAAGAAAAAATTATATCAGAAATTTTCATTATTTTGCCATGTTGGCACACAAATATCTGTTCTCAAAACAATTTTCCTGTATTTTAACAGCTTTTGATTTGTTGTGAAGTACCAACATAAATATCAACTTTCGTAATAAACCGATTTATACAGTCTAAAAAGATATACAAAATATAGTTAGCGTGTTGGAACTCGACAAGCCGCGGATGCTGTGCACCTGACAGGCGTAGATGAAATTTGGTCCATCTTTTGGCAGTTGGAGGTGGTGTAAATTTTGTGTAATTACGTTTATTTATTGTGTAAAAATTCGTGAAATTCTCGAGCAAAAAATTGGAAATCTGATTTGCTGGACCCAGGTCCCCTTTGAAAAACAATACCCTGGATTCCATAATGTTTATATCTGCTGCTATATGTAATAATTTACTTTTTCGTGGAGTAGCCCGCGGTTAATCTAATTGTAATATGTTTCAGTATTGTTGTTAACAACCACAGTCCGATATTGTTGGTGGTTTACATCGTAGTGTGTCACCAAAGGTAAAACAAAAAACCGTTCGTAATTATTGATACAAAATATAATTTCTGGCTAGAGCTTTCTTAGGTGAGAGGGGATTAGCAAAAGTGGTATGCGATATGCTCTGTTCAGGAAAATTTAAGGCTGTTATACACTTCGATTTTGGACCAGTGGAGGAGACATGTTTTAAGTGGTCGACAGTAGGGTCACCTTTGGTGAAATAGGGGCTGTCACGGAAGCCCGGAAGAGCTACAGAGTGAATAATGAAATGGGGCGGCCCATGTTGGAACGGGCCGGACTTGAACCCATTTCTCCCGCTCTTCCGTCATTTGTTAGTACGATTAAAATTGTTCCCAGGGCGATATTGTCGGTGAATATTGTGGAGAAATAATCGATCCGGTCGAGTGTCGACGTCGCCTTGCCGAGAAAAACCTTCTAGGTGATATGGAATTCTATTTTCTGACGCTGGATCAACATCGTATTATCGACGCTGGACCGAAAGGCAGTCAAATGCGATTTATGAATCACTCGTGTGAACCAAATTGCGAGACGGTGAAATGGAGCGTTCTTGGTGATTATCGAATTGGTGTTTACGCATTGCGCGATATCACGAAAGGTTACTGATGGTTCGGTTTACTACTACGGTTCTTTCGAATATACTATTATTTTTATTGTAAATATTAATTATTAGTGTTAATTTTGTAAATTGTACACTATCAAAAGTCCACGTGTTCTGGTTTCTCCAAATGGGAGAGGCGAACTTCAGGTATATCGGCCTCGTCCAAATTCTTCCAGTTCATGTCCCATGTAAATTTTGACCTCACCATGTACATTCCTACGTGACTAAAAAATAAAGAAGCAGACGGGTTCCGAAATAGGCGAATTTTTCCTGATTTTAGCTAAAAATACCCATATATTTTGCTGCCGGGCTAAAAATCCCTAAAATTTTCGCTTTTAGATATTATCCTTTAAATTGTAGTTAGTCGTTATATAACACATTTGATCGTGACAGCTGCAGCACATTGTGATCACTCCATTCCAACCAGAGGGAATGCCCCAAAGTAATTTCAGCTCGGTCCCGGTCCAAGGTTATGACTCTTGGTTTAATATAATAGTTTGGACAATCCAGGAGCATGACACTCTCAAGAGTTACTTTTCGTAGTAATTTTGTGTTTTGTTCGGTTGTATAGGAACTTGGTCACTGTGTACCAGGGAGTAACCGGAACTCCGGTTCTGTTTTCTTGGTCACTGTATACATAACAGCGTGTGCTTGGACCACACCTGGAGCAGAAAATTCGAAAATACATAAAATTTTCAAACTGGATTTCTGGTTCCGGTATGTTTTTTTTGCATTTTGATGTTCTAAGGGAGTCGAATTTCGGTTAATCTTGCGTCCCAGGTATCTACGTCTTTTAGTTTATACAAAAACGGCCATCGGGGAAAGCAACTTGAGGTGAAATTTTAAACTTTCTTTGTTTAGTTTGATGTCGAAATTAATAAATCTTATTATTTAATATTGTCAGCATGACATTTTTCGTGACCGACCGAAAAATGTTTGCGTTGGGGTATGGAAGAATTCAGTGCAGAATTCGCGTTTTAGTGAATATAGGCAGATCAGTCTGCCAAACAGGGGTTGTGTCAAGCCGAGGGGTGAACATTTGAGAACGTTTCTATCATTTTGGTCATTGTGGGAGGGGAAAAAGATTGTCCTTTGAAGGTTTGAAGTTAAAATGACAGTCATGTTGCCTCTGGTTGTTACCATCGCTAATGTATTATCGCCTCTCTAGGACAGGGCGTTTCCAACGAGTCTCTGGTAAAAGGGAATCCACCCAAGTATGCATCCAGGATTAAGAGATTACACATAAAATTTTTAAGTTAGTAGATTAACTTCCCGACTATTCGCAACCAGTTTCAAAGACAGCCATTGACAAGGGAGTAACCGGAATTCCGGTTCCGGCGAAAATCGTGTTCCGGTTGCGGTTCCGGCAAAGGGCAAAAACCATACCGGAATCGGAATTCCGGTTAAAAAATTTTGTTAAAAATTTTCCACGTTTTTTGCTTCATCCTGTAATCCAAACATATGTAATATATTATATAATGAGCACGCTCCCATACAACCAAGCAAAAGAAAAGATTAACTAACCAATTTGCCCTGTGAAACGTAAGTAGGGCACATAATTTGAGCAGGAATTTTTCATAATAACCTGCATGAGTTTGTTAAATCAAAGCCAGATCGATGCTTGTAGCAGCTATTTTACACATCCAGAAGTCTGTGGGATACGTTTGAATTAAACCGGTCCAACTCGGTAACAGAGTATGGCTTACGCAGAAGTACTTAATGTATGCTTGGCTAACATAAATTGCGTCAAACACCTGCCAGTGCGCTTGTAAACTTGGTAAATCAGTCTAAATTGAAGTAAACAAACGTTATCTGCAACGCAGCTGGAAACTGTTTTCTTGGCAATGAACTGTATTTATTGAAACTGTGCGAGCAGCATCACAGTGTGTCTCATTTATAGCATTCTCATTAGAAAGTTATCATCATTATGATCTAACTGACGAGCACTGTTTGTTCAACGCTAGCCTAAACAGTGTCTCTGACCACTGATCAGAAAATTACCTTCTATCTATTATTTTCTCTTAGAATCATATAAATCAATAATTTTAAGTTTCCTACAGAAGAACATGCAGCAAACGTATTTGTAGTAAAGGGAGGCGACTGGAGACAGAGCGAAAGTGTGTATTCTACGCTTCAAGCTTTGTAAGCACATTCGATTTGACTCAGTATACGCAATGGTGTATGGTGGAAGACATTTTTTGCTCTGAATGTCCAAAAACCGACATATGTGATCGATAAATAAACATTATTAGCTTCCTCAGTCTCTTTAAAGTTTAAGAAAGGCAATAATACCATCGCAATATATTAAGTTTAATGTAAAAGTTATTTTTAATGCATTTTAAATCCACTATACCTTCATTTTTTCCATCATCTGTTTTACTATATATAAATTTCGAGGATCAGGTTCCGGATCCGGTTTAAATGAACGGTTCCGGTTGCTGGTTCCGGTTCCGGTAAATTTCGGTTCCGGTTATTCCCTGCCATTGACCAATTCATTTGACAGGGTGACCCTAAATTATACTTCCGAAATACCCCAACTATCAGCGAACTACTCATTTTCGGCATCATCATATCATATGGCCACGATTATTTTGATAGTGCTAGTAATTGTTTCCATTTTTGGAAAAGACAATAACTGGATGCCCGATTCCTGCAAAATTGTTCCATGGAATTCCTAGAAAATCAGTATTAGATTGGTTTAGGCACCTTGTGATTTCAACATGTTTCGTCTCAATACGGATCATCTACACGGTATTAATATGCGAATTTACTTTTTTTCCAGCTCAGGATAACTTATTTTTAGACTTGCCACCCTTTCATCCGGTAATGCTGCAAACTTTGTAGCATCAGGAGTTTTACGGAGTGTTTGAAAAACATTGGAAACGCAACCGTCTCAGTGGAACAGGCTTGGATTTAGTATTAGGCTGCGAGAATCGTATGTTGGCGACCGACATATGTTTTAGGTTTCGCGGAGTACCAGTGTCGAAGTCTAAGAAAGGGAATATAATTGGGCACGATTATACACTTTGATAAGGCGTGAACACACAATTAGAGGCGTTTTAAATACAATTCATAACCTATTCACTGGGATCTCCATTCGCTGAAAATTTAACCAGGGGCCCCATAATTCCGAACCGGGGGGGGGCGCCAAATTTTGCCAAGAGGCATATTTACAAGAGAAAAACGGTTAAAAATCATGTCGGAAACACCGTCAAAATGTTTTTGATGGAGAGAAAAGCGATTTTGAAGCAAATTTCGACAAAATTTGCCAAATTTTTGGCTTTTGAACGGAATTTTAGTACAAATTTTTACCAAAATTTATGTACTTTGGGGACCGATTTGAAACAAAAAAATTAAGAGGCGGTGAACCGGGGGAGCCCAAAATTTTGCCAGGGGGTATGAACCGGGGGCACCTGTTCTGAACCAGGGGGAATCGAAAAATGCCAGGGAGCCCATCACCCGCCCCCCCAATTTGGATAGCCTAGATTCACTTTGTATTATTAAATTTCCGTAGTGGTAACAAAATTCATATAACTTGAAGATTGTTCAGCAGGATCAAACGCATAGTAATATTTATAATTTGGTATTTTTTAATCGGGCAACGCAATTCAGCTGATATAACGTAATTTTCAAAGCAACGCTACCATTTCAGGAGAAGAACTGACGTTTCACTATCAAATGGATTATTTCGAAGATACAAATATCAAGCTGGTCTGCAAGTGCGGCTCAGAAAAATGCGTCGGCTACATCGGACGCTCGATGGTAGTGTTTCGTTGTTGAACCAAACTAATGAATAAGGGCGGCAGTCCAAAAATACAGTGTTCTCACTCAGCAGTGTTCACTGCTGCTTTTGGTACACAATGAAAAATAGTCATTATCATTCTCTGTTAGTCTAATAATTACAGTACTCTGGCTATTGCACACTCAGCTCAAAAAATAGTACAGAAGAATTTGTTAATTTTGATAGTTTCGAGATCTCGAGCGTGCCATTCCTGGCAAGTACTGTACGCGTTTATGGTGGGTATTTCGTCACTCAATATTTTAGTCCGCGAGACTATGTTGATATGGTCTGGGAATGAATTGTTTGACACCTGTCGCTACCCGTGTGCCCCATCGTAACTAGGCTTAAAAGTAATGTTTTGTCGGTGGTCTGTAATCGATACAAAATCTAAGAGGGGCAGTTTGGCATGGGTGCCATGTTCCTAGCGGTGGGTTTAAAATTTGAGATATGTCATTGATGCTTACTGGTACATAGTGATAATTAAAAACGTTGCATATCAATTACAAGATTATAAGGCATTACGTTTATGTATAATTGTTAGTTTTTAATAGGCAGGCAAGCTAAAGAAAACCATTTTTAAGGCATCGAAAATAGTTTTGCTAATTTCGTTACTCGATTAGGAATTTCGATTTTAACTCAGTCGAGGGGAAGTTTTTGTTTGACGTTGCTCAATCTGAGTACCATGGAAATTCAGCCGGTCGTATACAACTGGGCACTATGTGTTTTTGCTATTGACTGTCGGGTGAAATGAACAAAATTTGTCGGGAATGAAAAACAATACTTTACTGACAAATTAAACTGTGGGGGGCAACTGAACTGAGGTAATAATAAATGGGAAAATGTGACAACATCGTATTTTACATAGGGTAGTCAAACAACAACTGCAACTTTAGAGGTTTTTGCCCCTAAGAAGGAAATTGACTAACCTTGCAGGCATATCTACAATACGTGCCAGAAACTATCGCCTTTTTATCCTATATATGTATATATTACTGGGCTCTCCATTCGCTGAAATGTTGCCGGGGGCATGAACCAGGGGTAACCGATTTTGCCAAGCTATAACGGTTAAAAATCGCGGCAGAAACTCTGCCAAAATATTTTTGATGGAGAGAAAAAGCGATTTTGAAGCAAGCTTCAGAACGGAATTTTAGTACAAATTTTGATAAAATTTCATGTACATTGGCCTAATTGGAAACAAAAATAATTTGCAAAGAGGCAATGCACCGGGAGGGGCCCAAAATTTTGCCGGGGGCACCTATTTTGAACTAGGGGGAACAGAAAAATGCCGGAGGCCCCCACCCTCCCACAATTTGGAGAGCTCTGTATTAGATTTCGGTAAGGGTGGAACATTAGACTAACCGCAAAGACTCCCATTTTTCTCAAAACCAGATTCAAAGCACAAAATTTTGATTTGAACAAGCGTATCAGAAAAAAATTGATGTTCCGTAATCTTTCCAACTAATTGGCTGTCTAACCGTGGTGTTGGTCGCAATCTTGTGTTTCAGTTCGACAATAACGGATCCAACACCTCGACTAATAATTCTACCAAAGGATCCTCGACGAAAAAATCTCGCGGTCGCGGCCGTCGCTCCAAGTCGAAAACGCCGCGAGCAAAATCTCTGCTCTGGTCACGACGTGCCGTGGTTCACGAGGATGCTTGCTACCGATGTGACCGCGGCGGAAAGTTGATTTGCTGCGATCGGACCGGATGCACCAAAGTCTACCACTTGGCGTGTCTCGGACTTCCGGATGTTCCACCACGTGAGTTTGGGGAGTGGGCGGTGTCCTCTACATTTCGTGAAGTAGGGAGTGATTGAGGCGCGCTAAGTTGTTACCTTGTTGTTGTTTTGTGCTAGCGTAACAGTGTATGCATCGACGCTTTGGAATAGCAATTTTTTGCAGTCCTGGTACAGTGAATTGTGGTGTTGGTTTTGGCTGTGATTGATAAGTCAAAAATTTCACGCATCCATAAATCTGTTAATACTTGTGTTGTCTTATCATTAACATCGGAGTATGCAGTGAATGATTTTTTGGATGCACGCAGCGTCGAGCGAACACTGAACAGATATCGAGCAGATTTTTTATTTGCGACCAGGTCTTCAGTAATCGACAAAACATCAAGTACATTTCGAGTAGAATTCCAGCGTCTTTCGAAGAAGCTTTTAAAAGTATCTCAAATGGGCGCCACTCTTTTACGGTGAGCAGCCTTATTGTTTAGGCCCAAGTAGCAGGCGATTATTTTAATTGGTCCGATTGTGATTATTCGTTTTGTTCTACTGCATTGTTTCATATCATATAAGGAGTGTTTCACAGCTAGGTTACGGATCGTGAACCTTAGATATTGTACAAATAGTACTAAACAGGAATTTTATAAACTTGAAAAATATTTAATGCCCCCAAATCAAGTGGGTCTCAGTACTTGGTTTAATCGAAATCCATTTATTTTACGTTGATTTTTGGCCTATAGGAATGCCCATGCGATGGTGTACGCTATTGATAGAGAAAGCTGTGATATTACACGGATGCGTGATTTTTATTACAATATTTATAAAATGATATCGCCCGATGCTTGAGCATAATATAAACCCTGTTCGAAATTAGACGACAGTTGCCTTTTCGGAATGGCTTTTTAACTCCTTGGTGCTTAGTATTGTACATTTTTTGCAAAACCGCACATTACTGCTAAGCGTTGTGATCACTGACTTTCTGTGTGTGGTATGCTACCAAAGTATTATTGAAATGGAGCCAAGGAAGCGAGCGGAGTTTCCAATGAGTGCGCTATGGGGGAAATCGTGAAAATTTCTTTTTGTCTGTCGCTGTCATTCATAACTGATTTTTAGAGAGACGGGGTTCGACAATTTTTTGTTCGATAGGTAAAGACACGCCGTTGTGCCCTTAGTTGAACGCGAACAGCTCCGGACCCATCATCCAGGTCAAGCTGGCAAAAACAGGTTTTTCATGGTTCTTTGTCAAATCTACCCATGCCAATACCAGTCTTTCGTAGCCCATGTCTCACGATATGGGTTTCGCATCGAAAAATGGGACCATAGCTGTTTGCGGCCACGAACAGAGTCATCTCATGGAAATATACAAGTCTGCTGACTAAGACTTTTTGTGGGACCACTTCCTGAGCTGCTGTGGGTCCGAATATGGTTCGTCAACCTTTTTTCAGAAATACCGATTTTTTCAAATTTCGGCGTGTTATTACTTGTTTTTAGCTTACAATGAGTGCGGATTAGGTTATCAAGTATACGATGGTTTTGCTATATTATACCTTTTCTTGGGGTTTTAAATATGCCTTTGATCGACGAAAACAATTTTCCAAATGTGCGTATTCATTGTCTGAGTATGTGTTGGTTGTAGGGTATCAAGAATGGTCTAAATAGGTATTAAACCTGACTACAATGATTTGGTTATCTATAGTCTAGTGTACATATTTAATGCATTTTCATGGATTTAGGGTCAATGAACCCGATTTCTAGAATATAGTCTCTCTTCAAATGTTTGGTTACGAATTGCGTACGTGTCACAAAAAAGTTTTTACATAAGTTTTCCGGAGAGTCCAGCCTACATATTTCATAGGTTTTCAATGGGTTCCGGGTTCAAGATGTTTTAGGATGGTATATTCATCAAACACTGACCTGTTATAGGTGATTAAACAAAATAACCTAAATAATCGCTCCGTTTGACCGTCGCTTTACGAGTTACTAGTTAGTCCCTAAATTTGTGAAGTTTCTTAAGTAACTGTGCAACCAAGTCAGCAATGATAGTAATTTCTCAGTAGTAAATGAAATTGGGACATTAAATGGTTAACATTATTATAGGTTATAACTAGACTGGAATACACTATGTCAGTTAAGAGCAGGGTTGTTTATGATTTTTGAATATCTCGAAAGTTTTAAATATTATAAATTTTTTTGAACAGTTGCAAAGTATTGGCCAGAAATGATTGTCGCATTTCGAGCGAGTAGCTCGCTCGACATTTTCAAAGATTTACAATATTAAATATTATAACCAGTTTCTCACAACGAGCCATAAGCACGGTAATTTTGGGCGAGTGTTGCATAATATTTATAGGTAGTGTGACATGTTCTAGAGAGATTGCATTCAAGGATCTCTCATCATCATTATTTGTTTTTCATAAGAATATAATTGTATTACCTTGCAGACAATTGGCTGTGTCCGTGGCATTTTTGTGACAAATGCGGTCGACCAGCAGTTAGTCTCTGCTCGCAGTGTGACGACAGCTATTGTGCGTTGCATGCTCATGGCCGGATTGCCTATCACAGCGGACTTGAAGATTTTATTTGCGAAGAGCACGACGATTTCACAGCTACTCCTGATCAGTCTGGGACATTGATTAATCACGACCTGTATTTGCCAGCGATGGTACCAGGCTATAAGAACCTACTAACCGCACCGGTAACTACTTCGGAAGCCGCTGAACGACACTCGGTGGCTTGAACGTCAGGTTACTTTTCAGACAATCCGGAGATGCGATCACTAAATACGGCCTTTCTGATGGCCGCGACATTCACGACTGAGTAACTACCACATTTTTCACTATAAGTACTGCGCAGAGTTACTGAAGTGGCTGGATTTCCGTTATGGGATGCTTGCCATTAGACAGGCTGCCGCATCGTTTTGGTTCCAGAAAATTATTTAAGGTGACACAAACAATTTCTTTGTATCTAGCTTAAAAATCATGCCAAAGTAGTCGTTAAACCTACTGTTCGAACTTACGGTTTGTAATTAGGCAAAATGTATGAAAAGCCGCATTAGATTTGCTACGGAAATTCCATGATACAAAATATTTATTTGTGCGCACTAGCGTGGCCTGTCCACTGCCCTCCGAAAAGGGGGGCATGTTCATTCTCGGGGGAAATTTCAACGTGGGGGGGGGTAAATTTTGCTTAGAAATAGTAAATATTTCCATATTTTCAGGTAGTTTTACTGCCGTGCATATAGTTTCAAGCTATGAAACGTTTTAGCATTATAAATAGTGGTATTTAATAATGTTTAAAAACAATTTGCAAATAAAAAACATAAGTTTTCAGACAATTTTTTTTTTGGATTTGTTGATCATGTGGGTTTCGGCCGAGTGGGGACACGGACATAGGAAAACATCTCACAAACATGGCGAGTTGAACACTAGAGGGGAGGGTGCCGCCCACTGTGGACAGGTCAGCTAGTTGCCGGGAGTCTCCTCTAAAATGTGTCAGTGCTCATTCCCGATAACAGTATGTATTAGAATGAAATTACTGCTCTAAACCCGCGTTGTTATAATACTTGTACCTTTCTGTGCAATTTTTATGTTGCGTTTTATCTCTAATCGAAATTATGGCTGACTAAGCTTATTTGGTGTTATTCGGGTATTACGTATGAAACCTGCCGAGGTCCCTGCAAAACCATCGTTATTCCATTTTATCAAAGTTCTTCGCTGAATTGTCCAAAATTGCACCGTCGTTATTCTCATTTTGACCACCAAAACAGGTTAGGCACCTAAAGTGGACACATCAACGGGGATAATAAGAAATTAAGCAATACTCTGAAATGGGGTATCCAGCTTATCCGAACTACCAAAATACAAGCCTCAGGGTTCCATCAACACTGGGGAACTGAAATAATTGTTGCCCAATGCATCTAGAATTGATGCTGTTGTACTGTAACTGTTAGAACAATGTAAAATTTAATGACTGATTATGAATGTCTAATATAGAAATTTTTCTGTGCTTATGTGGCGTTTACGTTATAAACGATCGCCCGTGTGGAAGTTATGACTCTCAGTAGTTTAGACCACCCATCCAGTGGTATACGATATACACCTACGATATAATGAAATAGATGGTGTATGAGACACCATCAATTTTATCTCCGTCTAAATGTAGCTCTTGTTTATTGCTGTCAATATATTAATTTTAATATTTTAATTTCTGGGCCAAAATTGGCGGCCTATTTTAAGAAGTGGGAGTAGCTGTAAAGATTCCGCTGGAAAAGGATATTAAGACAGAAATTAGTTTTAATAGTAGATGAATTTTATTCTAAGGCACAGAATATAATAAAAAATTTCCCCACGTTCACAGCAGTATATGGATTTAACCTGGGTCATAATATTTCTAACAAATTATTTTTCCTGGAGCCAACAGTTTTGCTCATTATATCAAAAATCACTATATCGATACACTTGGGCAGTCCGCTACCATGAATAGTGTCTTAATC
>JASANE010002438.1:0-30906 GCA_030248225.1 Trileptium ribeirensis | reverse complement strand
GGAAGTGGCAGCCTAAGGGGTAGGTAAGCCCACCTACCCCTATGAGCATGTATGGTACAAATGTAACAGGGCCGTTCCGGCCCTGTCACGAGCGTTTCACGACTTTCGCACTCAAAATTGTACCGGAACGCGTTGGCATATGACCGTTTGTATAAAAATGCCGTATTAGGACGTTTTGTATAGAAATGCCGTATTACCAGTGAACCGTTTTGTATAAAATGCCGTATATATCAGTGAACCGTTTGATAAATGCCGTATATATCAGTGAACCGGTTAGTATAAAAATACCGTATCATATCAGGGAACCGTTTTGTATAAAATGCCGTATCATACCAGTGAACCGTTTTGTATAAAATGCCGTATCATATCAGTGAACCGTTTTGTATAAAATGCCGTATCATATCAGTGAACCGTTTTGTATAAAATGCCGTATCATATCAGTGAACCGTTTTGTATAAAATGCCGTATCATATCAGTGAACTGTCTTGTATAAAATGTCGTATCGTGTCAGTGAACTGTTTTGTATAAAATGCCGTATTAGGTCGGTTTGTCGCAATATATCAGTGAACCGTTTCGCATAACATGCCGTACACCTTTGTTGTAACTGACGAATTTGACCGGGACGAGTGTTACAATCTGACTGAAGTATAGGGAAATAAACCGCTTAAACCGATCTGTAAGACTGAAGATGGAGCGCCACAGCGAAGGAGACCGGAAATTAGGTGAGAACCCAACCGGCGGACACTATATGCTAAAGTTTGGCGTTTACGACCGTTCGGGAATAGGAGGCCCCTGGCTGCTCGTTCAAGTTAACAAATTTACTTAGACCAAACTCAAAAATATTAAATTTACGTGGTTTTAGCTGTATAATGAGCCATGGTCAAGAGAAATCACGACTTGCAACAAATTAACCTTACACGCGCGGTAGTTTTTGAGCTTACAGAGAATGACGGGTACCGGGTTAATTTGATGGCCCGCGTCCGTCTAGGGCAGTGTTATCCGGAGAACAACCGGAGCGTGCTGACCGAACATTTCAAGGACTATTGTCAGACACCGAAATCGCCCTGGGCGACGCGTGAACCTCGCTCGTAACTTATTGAGACAACCGCTACTTACGCTAAGTTGGGTTGTCTGAACCGGACCAGGACCATTACTTTTCAGATATTTATAACATAATGCAGGTATATGTATGTATGTATATGTATGTATATATATGTAAGTGTGTATGTGGCCCTTAAACGATTGCGCATTTTAGGTACAACTACCTTTTGGTACCCCGCTGTAACACGCGACTGATACAAGTACCCACCTTTTTTCGTCCTCGTTGCTCTACCCCACTTCTGAACCGGTGCATGCGAACCCTCGTTGAGTCCATAGTGAGTAGGAGAGTCCAATGACATGCGCCAGAACCCCGTCCGAATCCGTTTAATGGTGGTACGCCAGTTTTAAGCCCCGAAAGACTATTTTAACAAAACAACTAAGTTTACCGGTGTTCACCATTGTACTACGCCACGGTCTTCTCTCGAGACCATTGTCTAAAAGAAATAGAATTAAAGCTTGCCCCTGCGCCATCACTAGATAACGCCCTTGCGGGAGAAACACCCCGTGTCCCCGCCTTCAAACAAAAATTTTTTAGTACTTCCTGAAAATAAAGAAAACCTACCTCCTCGCCCGGGCCATTTTGGCCCCGAACCGAGCGAGTGCAAAACCCCGTTTTCTCTTTGGAGCGAGTTGCTCGCTGAGTTTAGTTTTTCTTTACTTTTGTCTTGGTTTGCCCTTTAGGCTATGTACTATATATATGCCCAGATTTCACTTCTCCACAGTTTCAGTATATGCTAGTTTGTTTTTCCGTATCGTGAATTGATCCTGCACAGGGAATTCAAGCCCGCTGCAGAATCTTTAGTTCTAACCATTCAGCCATAGGAGCACATCAACATTGACAACTAAGTCAATGATAACTCAACTGCAGTACAGTGCAGTTGAGGCACTGCATTATTGCAGTGTATAAACGAAAAGATCACGGATAGGGAGAGTCAACGAAACGACAACAAAAGAGAAGACAAAAGACGCGAATGCGTCCGGGGCTGCTCGCCCTGGGCCCGACTGTTCAAAACGACTCCTAGGATAGGAGATAAGGCCGTTTCGCCCTCGGCTAGGTGCCTCCAATCTATAAAACCTGCCGTCCCACCGAAATTCCGGCGGATGCAATCACATCGAACCCAACCAAGCGAGCTCGCCCCTGGAGGCGGCCTCATAAGTTGCCTAGAAGGACGCATCATGCCACTTAGCACCACGACCACATCCTGTCCGCCGAAACCCAAGGAATTATTTCATGTCCCCCTCCATGGCTTGCTTCTTTAGGTTATTGTTCGGTCAGTCATACCAGTGATACACAAACTTAACTAGGACGATGGCGCCAATCATGTCGTCGGCAAACTGTCGGATCAATTTTTGAGCAACAACCCGTTCCTACTCCCCTTAGCAGTGCTCGACTAGGGTTAGCCTGGTCTAGTCGTATCGCTATTATGCCTCTGACCCGCTTTAGTGTCACTTGCCGTACGCGTAGAGGATAGCATTTAGGATGACACGCGTCAACGAGCGTTTTCTGAAGCACACTAGGGCCCCTGCTTATTGCGTTGCATAGCTGATTAGTTCGCCGACATTGAGCCGAAGCAGGGATAACCGCCCCTAGCCCGCAATATGCGGATCGCTGCACGATTAGCCCTCGTTTCTTCCTCCATAGCCGCCCGCCCCTTTTGTTCCTTTAGTGTATAGTATCGAAGCGTTACCAGCGGATTTCGTTGGAGCCAGTTCTTTCCGACTCGACACATTTCGCAGACCCCGATGATTGAGCCGAAACACTCGTCCCGATAGCAACATTTGATCATTGTAATAAACTTTGTTTCACAAACTCGGACTTCCGCTTACTTGATTCGGAGACGATAGGATTTTTCTGATTTGTCCCCGTGGAGCAGCAGGCACTACCCGTCATGGCTTTTGGGCGAGAATGTCACAAGCACTGGCGAGCAGGGCCTTCCGACATGTCTATTTACGCTCTATTACTGGAACGATGGAATGAAATAACCGGAAAACACAAGTAAAATTTTACTAGTTTACGACCGAGATTCAAAATTTGTTCAGAATCCACTCTTTTCTAATAAGCCGCGCTCCCACTGGTCAAGGTGCCAGTGCACTCGCATGGAATTTTTGAGGAAGCAGGCCACGCCATTGATAACCCGACCTTAAACACTCAGGGCTCGTCGGAATCCTGTGGGGGCCACATAGGTCAATGCTCTAACGCGGAGCATATCAAGATCTTCGCTAGGCAAATCAACTTGAGCCTCAAATTTCTAAGGACATTTCCAGCCTTTATCCCAACATTTAACTCAACAAATTAGAACTAAACAACTTCCGATGAGTCTAAGATAGGGAATAACGGCTAGGCTCCATGACCTGTGAGCGGGTGTCGGTGCTAGCCTCCCTGGGGGACCTCAGAAATCATACCCGAAGCTAGACACGTGCGCAACCCTTCGGGCGGGGTTCGGACACACCATGTGAAGCGCGCCTGCGGTCTGCTAAGCTGCGTAGCTTCTTGGGTCTGACCAAGAATAGGATAAAAATTTCAGTATTCATGGTCCACCTTGAGGTTACGATAGCCGGGGTCGTATGGGCATGGTGTTAGGACGTTGCGCCATGCAGCTGCATCACCAGTTATTACATAAATGGAAACGGCGTACATTGCGAAGCATTGTGTTAATAAAACTACGTTTGGTGCATGCAGTATGTTGCACCTGTCTTGCTGCTCGATGGCGTTGTATAGTCCCGCACCGCTCCTAGATAGCTCATTGGTTAAGCGCAACTTTCAACAGTACAGCCCGTGTCTGATACCTGACGCCGACGTCAGTTTGTCGTACACTGTACGATACCCACAATCATGTATGAACATTTGCCTCTAAGCCTGACAAAGTGTTGTTGATCACAAGCTTATCCTTTTTTGAAACCTAAAGGTAGTAGACAACGTTTTTATATTCCCGCTATATAGACAACCGAAGTTGCCACGACAGCAGCGTTTTGCCATACGCATTTTGTCACGTTAAAACAAAAAATGGTATATCGTCATAAAAATACGTTCTCTGGGTTTATGCAGAAATCTTTTTACTATTACGGACATATCGCACAGTCAGCGAGACTGTTTTAAGACAATCATACAGTCATGATAAACTATTGCATATGTCCGTTATGATAGCTACATTATAAAGCGGACACGCTGATAGAGGCAGCTCACTCTTGGGACACAGCTACGTCACGGTGCACACAACTTATCTTAAACCACTCATAACATTGTTTAAAGCGGCACGCTGAGTGTAACAACAACAAGAGTTGCGGAACGATGATTTAACGAGGAATAATATGGTTGCACTGCAAGTATAACAGAATTTGTACTAGCCGCTCACTAGTGTAACAACAACTGAAAATTGCCATGTTTGTTACGTAAACAATTGTTGAAAGCTAGTGTAACTGTTACATCGCATTCAATGGTGAAACGGAGCGAGCGTGGTTTCATTTATAAGTTATCGCTTCGAGTAACCACCTGCATCATGTTGTGTTTTATGTACATACCACCTTATGTACTAAGACCAGTTTTGGCCAAAAGATCCCACGTGCACCACTGTTTCCCGCTGAGGTGTCCGGACAACCTCGACCTCCGGTGAACTACTAGTTAACCTAAGGAAACCGGTTAGCTTAGTAGGCTGCCGGGGGGGTTTTTGTTTTTTTTTGGTTTTTTTGTTTTTTTGTTTTTTTTTTTTTTTTTTTTTTGGGTTTTTTTTTTTTTTTTTTTTTTTTTTTTTGGGTTTTTTTGGGTTGTTTTTTTTTTTTTTTTTTTTTTTTTTTTGGTTTTGTTTTGTTTTTTTTTTTTATTTTTTTTTTTTTTTTTTTTTTTTGGTTTTTTTTTTTTTTTTTGTTGTTTTGTTTTTTTTTTTTGTTTTTTTTTTTTGTTGTGTGTGTTGGTTGATTTTTGTTTTTTTGTTTTTTTTTTTTTTTTTTTTTTTTTGGTGTTTTTTGTTTTTGTTGTGGGTGTTTTTTCTTTTGTTTTTTTTGTTTGTTTTGTGTTTTTTTTTTTTTTTTTTTTTTTTTTTTGTTTTTTTTGGTGGGTGTTTTTTGTTAGCTCTTTTTTTTTTTTTGTGTTTTGTTTTGTTTTTTTTTTTTGTTTTTTTTTTTTTTGTTTTTTTTTCTTTGTGTTTTGTTTGCTTTTTTTTTTATTTTCGGTTTTCTTCTTTCTTGGTGGTTGCGTTCTTTTTTTTTGGTGGTTTTTTGTTTTTTTGGTTCTTTGCTTTTTTTCTTTTTTTTTTTTTTGTCATTAATTTTGTTTCTTTTTTTTTTTTTTCGTGTGTTACTTTTTTTTTTTTTTTTTGTTTTTTCGTGTTTTGTTGTGTTTTTTTCTTTTTTTTTCTGTGTTTTGTTTTTTTTTTCTTGGTTGCGTTTTTTTTGCGTTCCTCTGCTTTTTTGGGCTTTTTTTTTTGTGTTTTTGGGGGTTTCCTGGGGTGTCCCTTCTTTTGGGGGCTATTGGTAATTTGTTCGGGTTTACCAGGGTGTTCAGCCTGGCCCCTATATTGGCCTACGTGTCTGGTGGTATGGAGGTCCCCCTGAGGGTGGGTCAACCCTTAAGCTTGCTCTCATGTAGAGAACTTTGACCCGCCTTTTCCTCATTCGCTACCGTGTCCCTGTTAGCCTCGGGTTCCCAAGCCCACAACTCGTGCCATGGATCCGGGCTCGACCTGTTTTTCCTAATAAGCTTGATTCGAGTCTCCTCATACAAAAAGTAGTGCTAGGGGATACCTGGGAGATGATCCCAGGGCCCTTGTACCTACTGGAGCAGGCTTAATAGGACAAAGATTGGTGCATTGCAACTTGTAGCGTCTGAACTAAATCTCTAAAGCACAGCTACCCCTAAATAAAATTTTGTCCGCTGGCTTTTTAATTGGCCGTATGTTCTTGGTACTCTAGGTCACAGATCTATTAGCATTATGGTAAACTGAACCTAAACCTTAAATGACAAACTGCTGGTAGTCGTGCTTATCGCGAACAAACGGTAATGAACACATCAACATCTTATCCAATTTGACACAATTGTACAAATAGTGTACATAGTACTGACGCTATTATCCAACACAAGAGTAAGAATGCGACACCGTGCAGGATACCGGACATTGAGATATTTCATGTGATGTGATTATCCATTGTCCTCCACCCCTCTGTATTAGCACAAGAAATCGTGATCCAGTTCACCTTTTTTGCTATCCCATTTTTAATGCCTATCAAGCCTGGAGTCACCTGCGAATGTCATAGGGCATTGTACAACCGCGAGTTAAATTTCCATACCGCAGCAGGATAACACTTTGCACCGAGACTGAATGGGGTTGCTGAAGCCGGGAAGCCAATGCCGCGTCTCTTGGGTACAGGGCGACGTTGCCTGCCTTCCTTATTATGCAACGTTAAAAGTGAGGACCTCTGCCGCGTCTGCACGGTGTGAGCATCAATGTCTTGAAAATTTTTATTGCGCAAGAGGGAGCGTGCTGCTCTTACGATCTCACAAGGGCAGTGATTGGATTACAAGGGCGCGACATCGATGCACTTTAAAGTTGAACTAAAGTTCTAAGATCGCAGATGACTCCGCCTCGTTCGTCATCCGTGTAATATTAAGCCCGCCTCGGCACACTGCATCCATCTGGTCCGTTGTATTCTGCACAACTCTGGTGCTACGTGATTGCCATTACGCACCTCAACTAGCAAATTATGATAAGAAATCCTAAACAGTAAATACTTTCTTTTGCATTTAATATGTTTTGAAAGTTTCCCGAAGGAGCACAAATAGGGAGCTGGGGAAACGTAACATCCGAAGGGTTGTGACACATCGCTCCGCACTGGAGTGCCCGGGTCTACCCAACCGGAGTTACTATCGCTCCAAAATGTGGTGAGACTCCCTACAGTGTCTGGCTGCACGGCGTGAGAGCACTAGTCCAAGTTTTGTATATACATATGATCCTGTTTAATCTACTAGAATACTCACGATGGCATGAGCTCGAACTTCAGAGTAGCTCCGCCGTAAGCTCCTTTGTTGCCAAGTTAACATTTTTTCGTTACCAGGTTTGCAAATGTCCACGCCAAATTTTCCAAACTGAAACCCCGCCCTCAAAGCCAATAACCCCTTACACTTTTAAAATTATGGATGATGTGATAGCTAGGTATTATTGCGTACTGGCTGTGTCTGCGTGACCAACTAGCATGGCGCAAATCTAAATTTTGAGCAATGAAAAGTTATCGGGGAAAAATTACTGAACATTTGGGATAGAGCGCTTAAAATTGGTTTTTATTGAATTTATTCGACGTTGTTTTGACCATTTTTACTGTCATATAGGTTTATCGTGGTTGAGTTGATTTTGTGGGGATAGTAGAATTGATATGTAATTGCAAAAGCATTCAGGATTATATATGGTGTTCATTTCGAACTATGACATTTTTGTTATTTTATTTCCTTGCAATGGTTAGACTAGCAGGTAGGGTTGCACTGGGAATTTCTTGTGACGGCTATCTGTTATTAAATTGGGACGGGATTCGTCACCAGAAGGTGTGGCGTTCGAGCTGTGGCCAGTAGTACGTCGGCGGAGCTAGTGGTCGTATTCTTTTTTTGGCCCGTGCCTGTTCATTATTGAGCGATATAATCCGTTTAGCGCTGCGGCGTGACTAACTCGATTTGCTCTTAGATTAAGATAGTTGATCAATAAAGGCGGTGTTAAAATGTTTATTCAATGTTAGTAACCAATACACAAGGCACAATTCTCTAGCATCGTAATTGAAAGCCACAATTTATACCGGTATCCATACTTTTGACGAAACCTTGCTTACAACGATATTTGTAGCCTTTGCTGCACCTTTTTCACACGGGTATTTTGGTCTACTCTTTAGATTACGCCGCTGATTTTATTTGACACCGTTTTTGCTATTCGATTTTCCTAATTCATGTTTGATCCACTATTATTCTAAGTAGTTATCTGATAAGTTAGCGCTAGGATAAGAATTAATTGCTTCTCCCTTATGAGGTTCGTACGTATGGCCTCCGGACCCTGCACGTTTATATAATTACCTTAACCTCGTATATACTTAGATTTACGCTAATACGTTTCTTATAGCCAACAGTATCCGGACGGCTTACTGATAGATATTACCACTTTAAGAACGCTCTTGTGAGTTGGTACGTAGGTTACTGGACGGCTAACCCCATACGTTTATTGCCTTATCCTGATGTCTTATAGTTGCGCTAATTACGTGCCCGTTGGCTATTTGCTTTGGAACTCTACTGAAGGACCGTTATAATATAGTTAACGCTCATGCTCAGTTCTGCCACTCTTTTTATAACGGAGCAGTAATATTACTAAGTTAATTAGTAAAATAACACAGTATTTATGTATGTAGTTTTTGGAACATTTCAACGTTAATTCTTTAGCCGGGATAGACAAAACCCGAAAATTTAAATATCACATTGTAATGTAGTGATACAATACAATCTCCTAAACCAGTGTAATTCTTTACACACTTTGTTTCAAAACTATGAACTTAACTGTTACATTATACCCAAGACCGCTAGAGTAACACCAAATCACAGTGTTTACGCTGACTCTTAAAAACCATAATAAAGGATAAAATCGTTGAATTGCATTAGCTAGCTACGCTATTGAACACAATTGCCATAATACTACAATAATAATAATCACACAAGTAAAAATAGCATAATTCTTTTATGCTAGTATACGGCTACAAAACGCGGAACTAAACCACACGTACTTCGTTTACGTGTAAAGTAATTATCCGCGTTTAACCTTCGCTGCCGACTATCGACCGACTGAACAACAGAAAACCTAAGCTATCACATGTTAGTTAATAAACTAAATGCTAATTATGCAAATTAGCATTAAAAGAAAACTGAAAAAAAGAAAACCAGTTTAGGAAGGGTTATATAATAAAGAAATCGGTGACCTGCTTGGGGGCCAGCCTTAGACTTAACTATATTCCAGTTATTTGGAGACAGACCAAAATCATCTTTATCCCAAAGCCGGGCAAACATGACTATACTTAGCCTAAAGCATTTAGACCTATTAATTTGTCATCATTTGAAGACTCTTGAGAGATTCGTGTCAGACTATATATTACATGACATCTTGAGTAAGTCCAATTACATGATAATCAACATGCCTATCGTGAAGGAAGGAGTACCATCTCTGCCTTTCAGAGTACTACGGTATGGATTGAACAGGAAATATTTTCTGGCAAATTTGTTCTTGCGGTGTTTCTAGACATTTCTGGAGCTTTTGGCTGCACAAAATTTGAGTTTATTCAAAAAAGCATGGATGAATTTGGTACTCCAAAGTTCATCAAAACTTGGATTCATAAATTATTGAGTATGAGAGTTATTGTAGCTGAAAAGGGACAAGCCAGACTGGCGGTCAGAGCGAACAGGGGATTTCCGCATGAAGGAGTTCTCCCCTGTGCTCTGGTGTTTAGTAGTAAATGATATTATTAAGAGACTTAATGTTAACAGGGTGTTGTGCGTAGGGTATTCTGATGATATAGTCCTTTTGACATCTTCAAGATGCCCAAGAACTACATGCAATAGACTTCAGCGGTCTCTGGATGAGTTCATGCGTGGTGCTGTCCTAGAGGCCTCTGTTACAGCAGAAAAGTGTAAGGGCGTAATTGCTAAAATGAAAAGGTTGGGCGGTCTAACGGATATTCGCATTGGAGGCGAAGTTATTGCGTTCGATGATAAGGTTAAATATCTTGTCATATTGTTAGTCCATCGTCTAACGTCGAAGACTCATATTGAAGAAGCACGGCTTAAGTCCTTTAGAATCCTTTTTGCTCTCAAGATATTTATTGGAAGTAACTCGGGTCTTCCTCAAGTTATATACTTCCTTTATAGAACAGCTGTTCTCCCAACACTCCTTTGTGGGGTATATAATATGTTGGTGGCATAGGATTGAACTGGTTACTTATCGGAAATGTTAGAAAAGGTTCAAGCCATGACTTGTAGTATGATAACTGGTGCTTTTAAATCTACACCGGTGCGCGGCATTGAGACAATTTTATCAGGGAATAACCGGAACCGTCCATTTAAACCGGAACCGGAACCGGAACCTGGTCTTCGAAATTTATATATAGTAAAATAGATTATGGAAGAAATAAAGGTATGGTGGATTTAAAATGCATTAAAAATAACTTTTACATTAAAGTTAATGTATTGCGATGGTATTATTGCCTTTCTGAAACTTTAAAGAGACTGAGGAAGGTAATAATGTTTGTTTATCGATCAAATATGTCGGTTTTTGGACATTCAGAGCAAAAAAATGTCTTCCACTATACACCATTGCGTATACTGCGTCAAATCGAATGTGCTTACAAAGCTTGGAGCGTAGAATACACACTTTCGCTCTGTCTCCAGTCGCTTCCCTTTACTACACATACGTTTGTTGCATGTTCTTCTGTAGGAAACTTAAAATTATTGGTTTATATGATTCTAAGAGAAAATAATAGATAGAAGGTAATTTTCTGATCAGTGGTCAGAGGAACTGTTTAGGCTTTCGTTGGGCAAACAGTGCCCGTCAGTTAGATCATAATGATGATAACTTTATAATCAGAATGCTATAAATGAGACACATTGTGATGCTGCTCGCACAATTTCAATAAATACAGTTCATTGCCAAGAAAGCAGTTTCTAGCTGCGTTGCAGATAACGTTAGTTTACTTCAATTTAGACTGATTTACCAAGTTTACAAGCACACTGGCGGGTGCTTGACGCAATTTATGTTAGCCGAGCATACCCCAAGTATTTCTGCGTAAGCCATACTCTGTTACCGAGTTGGACCGGTTAATTCAAACGTATCCCACAGACTTCTGGATGTGTAAACTAGCTGCTACAGGCATAGATCTGGCTTTGATTTAACAAACTCCTGCAGGTTATTATGAAAAATTCCTGCTCAAATTATGTGCCCTACTTACGTTTCACACGGCTAATTGGTTAATCTTTTCTCTTGCTTGGTTGTATTGGACCTTGATCATTGTATAATATATATTACATATGTTTGGATTACAGGATGAAGGAAAAAACGTGGAAAATTTCAAACAAAATTTTTAAACCGGAATTCCGGTTCCGGTATGGTTTTTGCCCTTTGCCGGAACCGGAACACGATTTTCGCCGGAACCGGAATTCCGGTTACTCCCTGAATTTTATGTATACCGCCTATTGATATCTTAATCAAAGAAGGTGAGGTTAAAGAATACATAAGGCTTAAAAACATAGGCCTCTGGCAAAGCAATCATGGATTGGGCTCATCTGCTCATATGCATATGCTGATCAAGAATATTGGAGGCTTACTGAGCCTACCATGTGATATTGTTAGTTCTATAAGGCATAAACAGAATTGGAGTTGTAATGATTGGGCTGATATTAGGCAAGATGACTTTGACTTGCTATGTTATACGAATGGTTCTGTCATTGAGAATGGTCTCAGGCGATGTGGTGCAGGTATATACATACCTGGTAAAGTAAGGAATCATTCCCTCTAGGTAGCCTGACTACTGTCTTTCAGGCAGAGGTACTGGCCATCGAAAGATGTGCCATGATAACAGATGGTTTTAGACTTAAGAATAAAAAGATAGGTATTTTTAGTGATAGTAGAGCTGCGGTGCTGGCTCTCGGGAAAAGGTAGATTAAATCACTATGCACCCTTGGGTGTGTGAAGTGGCTTAACAGACTAGGTCGAAACAATGTGGTCACTCTGGGCTGGGTAAAAGGGCATTCCGGAGTTGTAGGTAATGAAATAGCTGACCAATTAGCCAGGTACGGGTCTAATATAAAGACTCTAGGACAGGAACCTCATGTTCCTATTAGCGTGACTGTAATTAAAGCGTGGCTGGAGGAAAGGTCTTTTATAGAACATAGTAGAAAATGGACTAATAATACTGATTGTAGACAGACTGGGGTTTTCTTTGATAAACCCAATAAATTTAGATCAAAATTCCTTTGGAAACTGAATAAAGACCGTATGAGAATAGCCATACAATTTTTGACAGGACATGGGACTTTTAACTCCCACTTATACTGGCCTGTCCACAGCCCTCCGAAAAGTGGGGGGGGGACTTCGGGGCCCCCATGTTCATTCTCGGGGAAAATTTCAAAGTGGGGGGGGGATAAATTTTGCTTAAAAATACAAAATATTTCCATATTTTCATGCATTTTTACTACTGTGAACGTACTTTCAAGCTAAAAAACAATATTTTAGCGATATAAATAGTGGTAATTAATGTTTAAAAAACAATTTGCAAACAAAGAACTTAAATTTTCAGACATAAAAAATTTTTGGAATTAGTTGAACATGGGGGTTTCGGCCGAGTGGGGGGGCGGACATGGGGGAAGTACTCACGAACATGGGGGGATTTGGAAAGTGGGGGAGGGGTCCCCCCACCCCCCCACTGTGGGCAGGCCAGTTATATAGAATAGGTGTATTGGACAACTAGTGCACATTCTGCGGAGCTGAGCCGGAGACTACTCAGAATTTGACAATGAACTGCTTAGCCTTAAAGGACTTACGAAAGACATTCTTCTGGACTGAGATATATATTGGATCAAGAGGATGGACATAAAGTGAGTTTATCTAGAATTGTTGGGTTTGCGAATTGTATTATGGAATAGAAATTTACTAGGACTTGGGGTGCTGAAAAGGGGCTTTTTGGCCTACTCAGGTTTCTTTTGTACCCCATCTAAACTCTTATCTATCTAACCCGGGGTTTTTAGGAATTTTTAGGGTTTGCGGGAGGGTTTGGACCGGGAACCCCCTTATTAGCTTAGTAGATGCCCAGCAATTTTGTCATCTTTTACCGGAAACACATGATCTTCATAACTTAACAATCATGTTTTCTGAAAAATTACCCCATCATAGCCATTTTAGTTAAACCTGGGAACACAAAAGTTTTCGCCCACCTTAAAAGCTTGGTTAATTTTACAATTGATTTACAGTAATTATAAACCAGAATGAAGCGGGCGAATACCCACCATTTTTACTAATGATGTTGAATTAAATTTTCACAGCGACCTATTTTCGCTGCGCGAGGCCTAAAATGACAGCATTACTCAATCGTGAGTTGGCGGTGTAAAACCCACTATTTTATTGAACGGAGAGCGGATTCATGCTTAGATGTGCTTTAGCTTAATATCAAGCTGCTTAAAATGTCGCAATTCGCTCCTAAAGCGGTTTGAAACCATTGAGTTTGTTGTATTGTGTAAAAAAGGAACACTGCGTATGCGACCAAAAAGGTTTATTCATTAATAAATTGTGTAACAAAAATACGTTAACAAAACTTACGTAACGCAATAACAAAAAGGTATATATACCACGTTGTTTACGCACTTTTTAACTGTGTGCCATAAAACTTTTATAACGCGGGGCATTTAACTCTTCCGTGCCACTTGACGATACCCATTTTATTGTTGATAGCCACAAAAAACGAGTACCCTCCTTGAAACAGCTCGAGCACACTTATATAATTTATTTTGTTTACTAATATTGAATAAAGTTTTGTGTTCTGAGTTCTGGGGCTTTCATATGCACGTGTTACACATCGTGTACTAGAGATCATACTAAGGAAGTAACCCACATTTTATGTCATGTGGATTTTTTCTCTCATCGAATTAGTCATTGCGCGACTTATCGCATGGTGTGGTTACTCCGGCGGTATTCAGATTAAACTTTACGCGTTTCATCATATAACATTACTTTAATACCTTAAACATTAAAATCTATAGCCGGTCGTTCGGAGTAATTCATGTTTGCGTTATAGTAGGCATATCCACAGTTTGCTGGCATGATTGAGAAATCTGGCTTGTCTCTATGTCAATTTACGGAGAGGAGGTGAATGTTAAAATAAAGGAAAATTAAATGTCAGATTCACTTCAGTCTAATTTTAGCTGTTTTGAACGTTTTAGTGTACGTACACGAAATTTTAAGTTATATAATTATTTTTATTAAGTATCTAAATGAGTATTCGTAGCCATGGATTTTATATTTGTGACTTGATTCTTTAATGGCACGTAAACGAGTGTTGAGACCAAAGAACTCCAACAAAGCCGCATCAGAAGCTACTGCAGCAGTTGCATCTGGTGCGGCTAACAACAATTCATCGACATCGCGGTCCGGTGAAAATGACATTACTGGAGCCGACAATAATTCATCGATGACTTCGCCAGGACAGAGTCCAACTTTGAAAAAGACAAAAAAGCCATTGCAGCCTTCGGAGAAGGGGGGCCTCGAGGACGAGCTGTCCGGTAAGTATGAAGAAACTGTGGCTTTGTTTTAGCTTGGGAAATCCGGGAAGGCCCACCGTTTTGTCAGTGATGCCCCATATCATCTCCTACCCCAAAACTACTTGTGACAACGAATTGATGAATCAAGCGAGGCGAGCGAAGATTGCATATCTTTTATTTTGTCCGGTTATGACTAGCGAAACAGGTGATTGGAGAGCGATAGCGACGTCGCAACGATGTTTTGTTGAAAATGTTTCGGTTCATTATAAGTGTATGGCTTTATAAGGAGCTAAAAATTCGTGCATGTACATTTTTAGTTTGGCCATGTATTACCATTTGCTTGTCAAGGTTCGATGTCTTTGCAACTACGCCACACTGAAAAAATATATCCAAAAATTTAAGTTGCATCTGTCCATAGTTTTACCTCGATTTGCTTCTCGCTGCCCATACGATTCCCATCTTAAAGACGTAATGTCTCCTGATCAGTTTTTCAAAATTTTAGCTGTGTGAATGTTATACATTTCTCAATTTCACTGTATTATTAGGAGAAATATATTGTTTTGCTTTTAGGAGAAAACTTACAAGCATATTATTATTTTCAATTTTTTTCTACGTACTACCACGTTAATTACAAAAACGCCAACCTATATATATACTCGACCTTGCCCTTGAGACATGTGCAATGTCTTATATATACTAATAGTCAACTTGAGAATAAATGTTTGGACCAAATTGACACTTTCACAGTTCATTTTGATTCTATCGTTTAATATATTGCGCTATTTTTTTGTCGATCGAATTTTGACAAAAATTACTCTGGTCGAATCTGTGCATTTTTATTAAAATTTTTGCAAATGCATCCTATTTTTTACAAAAAACAAACCCTGCGTCCTCAATTTGTTCTCGAGTCTTCCATTGCATGTTCATTGCCGTAGCCTAAAAATCGACTCTCCGCGTCTGGATGTGTCGACTCGTAGGAAAAACATTACTTATATCATAGTCGCATTACAGCTCTACCGTCATAGATAATTTATATATAAGTTACATTTTATAGTCGGCGCACCTATAATCAAGTACCTATATATGGGTTAAAGCGCAAATTAGGTATTTTAAGTGCTAAACAATAGGTAGGAAAAAAATTATTGATAACCGGTCCTCAAGGTAACCTGTTCTCTCCTTACGCAACCTCATATTGGACGAGCGTATAGACTACAATCTTGGCTTCCAATCATAATATATACATAAAATGTATTATATATGTATATTATATATATACTTACATATGTGCGTCGTTTTATATACATGTATGTATGTATGCGTCAGTATTTCATTGTATTCTACGACTGAGACGGTCAAAAATAGCAAAATTCACTGAAATTGTGCCTTGCGTTGGTCCCAGAATAAATATTTCTGGGGTCAAAATCAAAAATTTAAGTGGTCAAATTTTCTGGGGGGTTAAGGAGTCAGCATTCAACATGAGTGCTAAGCCCCCTATGGTGGAATCCCAATTCGATTTATAGGAAATTTAGCCAATACAGTAGCTACGTATGTCGCTCAAAAATATAGTTTTGATAACATAAGCTATAACACACCTTATATGCAAACCGTTAATGGGTTTACAGCAATGGAATATATCCGGATAAATACTAAGAATTTTGGTGGCTGTTAAGGTTGTTTTTGAACAGATAAATAAGATTAATTCTATCTCTTGTCTAATATTAGCATGAGCCCTAGTTCTAATCGAGCTAACACACACAGCTGCAACAGTGAAACATGTCTATACAAAACTGTGACTACATTATTTTTAAGTGACTGCCCACAGTTAGAAACTACAGATTGGGATTTTTGCCCGTGCGAACTTACTTTATTTTTAACCGCATATAGTAACTGTACAGTACTAAAACGTGGCCTCATTAGAAACAAAAATTTTATTATGGAATAGGAATTTGTATTTTTAGAATCAACAGCACTACGAAATATTTGCCTGTAAAACACTAACACGGATGGACGGAATGTGAATGCTGATATAGAAGTATATAGTTGTCGCTTCTGTATGTTACGCCTACATCGCTACCGAATACACTGACTTTTTGTGGTGGCTTGACCTATGGTAGTCTTGGGCTCTCAAAATTGGGGACGGACTGGCATTTTCAAGTGCTCCTGGTAAAAATCTATCGGCTCTTGGCATATTTTTGTTACCAATCGGTCCAAAGAATATAAAATTCTGACACGATTTTTACCGTTTTTCGCTTGCCAAAATGTCCCCTGGCAAAATGGGGTGCCCCCCCGGTTCATGCCACCTAACGCAATATTCAGCGAGTGGAGAGCCCAGCACAGTGATTATCTCTAATATATGGCTAGATTTAGTTTGTTTTTAAGATAAAGAATCCGAGGCGCACGCTGAAGATATTGGGTCGGCAGATGTATCCGATAACTCATCTAAACTCCAGTCTCAATCCGACGTTTCACAAGTCGATGGTAATTCACTTTTACGAGTATTCCTTTATGTTATTAAATAAATCACAGGGGCTGCGAACAAGTTGTGCGCTTCCGACCAAAGTTTTGTTTTTGTATTATGCATTTATTTACTAACGGATGATTTACATGTGTATCTGGCTTTTGCAGATCGATCGTGACGTAACCTTGCCCAAATTTTATCCCCCACTCATTTGTCATAGTTTTCCCATTTGTTCTTCTTTCATTTACCGGAAACACCCATTGTTTGCTAAATCCATTACGGACAATCCGGACTAGTCGGTATTCATCGACTGCAATATACGTGCACCGGGCTTCGTGATATATACATAGCACCGTAAGGATTTGGCGGAAGCGACGGTTTAGCCAATTAAAAATACACGTACCACTTGCTGTAGCACTATATATACTGTATATAACTCGAGAACTACTAGGCTTCGCGCCTGAGGAAAAGTTTAGCTTTATCAAGTAGCCCGTAAATAATGTAATATTTCATGATCGAACTGGAACTGCTGCTATGAATGAACCGCCATTATTATGGTCCATACGAGAGCTGTCTATTTCGCCAGCCTTCGTACAGCGGCGGACCGGAGCGGCGAGCAATAGTTCAGAATTTTTTGCTACCAAAATTCTGTAAAGGTTAACATATATCTCTCGTGCTATTCTTTTAAGGCAAGATTATGGCTCTACAACAGTGAAACAATGTAAATTTTACTGTTACTGTTACTCTGAAATGACTGTGTTTTGTTTCAAAATGACATTAATGGCATCTCTGACTATGGCAGAGATAACTTGATGACATTTGCTGATGATAAATGTGAAATACTTCATCTTGGAAGGAATAATCCAGAGTTTGGCTATACATTCCAAGGTCGCTACCTTGCTACGGTAGATTGTGTGAATGATTTGGGTGTATCTAAAAACCTCAAGTCTTCTTTACATTGTGCCTACGTTGCTTCTAAAGCTGAAAAGGCGTTTCACGTCATTAGGCGGTGTTTCAAACCTTTATCGAAACATGTATTCCTACCGCTCTATAAATCATTCGTGAGATCGCGTCTTGAATATGCAACAGTTGTTTGGTCGCCTTACTTTGCTAGAGAAATAGAGTTCTTAGAGCGTGTGCAGCGTCGGGCGACAAAGCAGGTGATTGGTCTTCATGATCTCTCTTATGATGCTCGAATGGAATTTCTAGGACTGCAGAAATTGTCAACGCGTCGCCGCCGCCAAGATCTTATCCTGGTTTATAAGATGCTAAATGGTTACTTCAATTATAACTGGCATTCTCTGTTTGATTTGGCAACCGATGAACGAACCAGAGGCCATCCATTTAAACTCAGAGCAAAGCGGATTCCACGATTGGATGTAGCATTACATTTCTTCAACGTGTGTGTGATCAATGACTGGAACAACCTTCCCTCCGCCGTGGTTACAGCACCTAGCTTAGCAGCGTTCAAGTCAAGGCTTCATGTTTCTGGTCACCTCCCATCCGTCTAATCTGGTTTTGTCGGGCTTTCGTTCATATTGCAGATATCAATTCGATATGACCATAACCTCCGGAGTATAGTCTCCGGTGACATTCCGTCTGCTTTCATTGTTAAGATCTATCCAATCAACGTGTGCTCATCGACGGGCAGATGGATCCACAAGTAAGTAAGTATATTGAAAAAGGGGAAATTTTTTACTGTTTTCGGTGCCAAATTTTGTTCCGGCATCGTCTCATAGGGTCTCATAACGCACACAACCTGCGACTAAAAAATGAAACCATCGTGTTTACTGCTTCGTAGTCTATAGTTAGTTTGGATTTTTTAAAGCCGTCCTGTAATTTTCTTAATAATTCAGCACATAAAGTAACTAAACTTTTAAAAATTCTGTTTCAACCGGACCCAACTACTAAGAGTTAAACCTAATTTTATAATGAATATTTCTGTGTTTACCGTTCTACTGTTACTGCAGTGTGACAGACACATCGGCTTATTCGATATGATAGAGCACCGGGCAGATGTATATAAGTAGCAAACGATTTTATATGTTTCCTCCGTATATGTTCAAAACTGCTTGTAGATATCCTCGTACCAATTACCGAATTGTTTTTTCTTTATCTAGTGCCGCCATTACATCATTCGGCCGTGGATGGACTGGAAGATGAAGGCTCTAGCACGTCAGATGAATGGCAGCCTCATGTTCATCAAAGTCAAGCGAACACTAGTAGGTTTGAGTTAATTGATGGGTTCCGAACGACCGTCTTTATTTGACTGATAATGCTCCAACGCGTTGACTAAGCGCGAGCCGTTCTGGCAGTATTCGTACTGGCCTGTTCACAGCCTTCCTAAAAGTGGGGAGCGGGAACTTCGGGGGCCCATGTTCATTCTCTTGGGAAAATTAAAAGTGGGGGATAAATTTTGCTTAAAAATACTAAATATTTCCATATTTTCATGTATATATATTTTTACTACCTTGAATGTATTTTCAAGCTAAAAACGATACCTATTTTAGCATTATGTATAAATAGTGGTATTTAATGTTTAAAAACAATTTGCAAACAAAAAATAACTTTTCAGACAAAAATTTTTGGAATTACTTGAACATGGGGGTTTCGGTCGAGGTGGGGGGCGGATTTGGAAAGTGAGAGGGTCCCCCATATTTCCCACTGCGGACGGGCCATTTCTTGATAATTCCATTACGTTTTGTTACCGGGAAATTAAGACCATTGCTTCATTTTTTCGATATTTACTACCGTAGCGGTAATATTTCTTTTTTGACATTTATATTTCAAGCTTGTATCTCCTCCTTTCGTTGTGTATGTTTGTAGCGATTTTTAGCAGTAGCAAGTTGACAAACCATGTTCGTCACACGGTGCGGTACCTTGTTGCTGCAGCAATAAGAATAATGACTATTCTTTAATTGTATTTTTTGTACATTTACGTGGCGTAGTTCGTGCGAGCTGGTTCTTGCCTATATAATAAAAATTAATTATATAACAATAAAAGTGCTTAGCGCGCGCCGAAAATTTTAAACACGCCTAGCGCCCGCGGAAAATTTAGCAATTAGGAGCAAAATTACAAAATTTTTTAATGAAAATCGTGGAAATATTTTTGATTATATACTGGCCTACGCCCTACACGAAGGAGCTTGGCAACCTATGATATATCATATATAAATCACGAGGCAAGATCTTTAACGAGGAGATTTGCAAACAAAAAATATAAATTTTTGGATTTAGCTGAATATGAGGTATTTTGGCCAAGTGGCGAAAATCTCACGAACATAGGGGATTTAGAAAGTGGTGTGTCCCTCCACCCCCCCCCCCTCCCACACACACGTACTGTGCACATGCCAGTACATTTACTTGCTTAAACGGTTCATGTCTCATTAATTTCATATGGTTTCATTAGATCTCCGGGAAAATTGCGATCGAAAACGCGCGGTCACCCTGTATATGTAGTAGGTGAGGTGCATATATGAACATTGTTAGGGTTGTCCAATTCTTAATTGAAATACGCTATCTCTGATCATTGTTGTTAAGTTATGTCTTGAAAATATGTATTTATTATCGAAAACGTGAAATAAAAACCGGGAAAATGACTGGAAAACCGAGAATTTCGCACTGACTAACGCTCAGGCACCCAGGCTTTTCATTGTTTTGTTTTTAATTTTTCATATAATTACAGGTCTGCACGATGGTCACATGGCTGTAGCTAATACGTCTGGTGTTATGTTGCCGAGTGATGAGTAAGTTTAAAACAGGTTTCTTGTATATATAATGGTACGTATGATACCATGACAGAAACTCGTTTGATCGTAATATTGGTGCTTGATTCTCCGTAGAGAGCTCTTAATGGTAGTGGACCACCATTAGTACTAAAAATACAGATACTAATTATACATCTACGGCAATTTTGACTTTTGACATTTTTCATAAGGCAATGTTTGTTGCATCGCTGTAATACTACGTTTAAAAATTACTTGTTAAAGAAGTACGTACTGTTGCAATTGAAAGCAGCGTTTTTAGCAAGGTTTTGGAAAATGAACCCAGGGAGTAACCGGAATTCCGGTTCCGATTCCGGCGAAAACCGTGTTCCGGTTCCGGCAAAGGGCAAAAACCATACCGGAACCGGAATTCCGGTTTAAAAATTTTGTTTGAAATTTCCACGTTTTTTGCTTTATCCTGTAATCCAAACATATGTAATATATATTATACAATGATCAAGCTCCAATACAACCAAGCAAAAGAAAAGATTAACTAACCAATTTGCCGTGTAAAACGTAAGTAGGGCACATAATTTGAGCAGGAATTTTTCATAATAACCTGCAGGAGTTTGTTAAATCAAAGCCAGGTCGATGCGTGTAGCAGCTATTTTACACATCCAGAAGTCTGTGGGATACGTTTGAATTAAACCGGTCCAATTCGGTAACAGAGTATGGCTTACGCAGAAGTACTTAGGGTATGCTTGGCTAACATAAATTGCGTCAAGCACCCGCCAGCGCGCTTGTAAACTTGGTAAATCAGTCTAAATTGAAGTAAACTAACGTTATCTGCAACGCAGCTAGAAACTGCTTTCTTGGCAATGAACTGTATTTATTGAAACTGTGCGAGCAGCATCACAGTGTGTCTTATTTATAACATTCTGATTAGAAAGTTATCATCATTATGATCTAACTGACGGGCACTATTTGTCCAACGCTAGCCTAAACAGTGTCTCTGACCTCTGATCAGAAAATTACCTTCTATCTATTATTTTCTCTTAGAATCATATAAACCAATAATTTTAAATTTCCTACAGAAGAACATACAACAAACGTATGTGTAGTAAAGGGACGCGACTAAAGACAGAGCGAAAGTGTGTATTCTACGCTCCAAGCTTTGTAAGCATATTCGATTTGACGCAGTATATGCAATGGTGTATAGTGGAAGGCATTTTTGCTCTGGGTGTCCAAAAATCGACATATTTGATCGATAAATAAACATTATTAGCTTCATCAGTCTCTTTAAAGTTTCAGAAAGGCAATAATACCATCGCAAAACCTTAAGTTTAATGTAAAAGTTATTTTTAATGCATTTTAAATCCACTATACCTTCATTTCTTCCAGCATCTGTTTTACTATATATAAATTTCGAAGACCAGGTTCCGGATCCGGTTTGAATGGACGGTTCCGGTTGCTGGTTCCGGTTCCGGTTATTCCCTGAATGAACCCTATTAATTTTATTACGGTGCTGACGGCTTGTTATTATAATTGCGTTGTCCCAAGAATTCGGTCTAAGTTACACGCTGAGGAAGGGAAGGATACAATTTTTTGTTTTAGAAATATTCAGCCCTGGAATTTTTTTTAATTTGACTTCCAAATTGTTTATCAAATTTCGGAGCTGGTGGCACGATGCCTGCTTAAAATTTTAAGCAGACGCCGTATTAAAACGTCTGGATTTTTTGATAATTCGACGTTAGAAATTATTATTATTATCAAATTTGCATTCTCACCTCTGCAGTTTTCATTGAATAGAAAATCTCTGGGTCGGAAATGGCTCTGATGTTACGTTTTACGGCGTTCGGCGTTATTGAGTTGCCGAAATTTCAATATAAGCATAAATGTGTTCACGGAAATTTGTTGGTAGCATTAGCTACAGCTGGTCGACGCAACTATTTTGAGGGCGGTAGCGATGGAAGAGAGATTCTATTATCCGTTATGTTGGAAATCGATTCCTGATAATATAATGTGCTAGTTCGAATTCAGAGTCCGTGACGCAGTAACACCACCGCCGCCACCTGTACAATCCCAGGAACGACTAATGATCTCAAATATAACGTGTGAAAACTTCAAGTCTTACGCGGGTCTACATACGCTTGGGCCATTTCATAAGGTCAGTTCATAGTCTATATGCGAATTTTCTTCGTTTGCAAATAAGCAGCTTTTGCCGGGTTCGCTGTAATCTTCGGAAAACATTGCGACATAGCAAGTAGCTAATTTAGTTTTTGTGACCAAGAGTGCACGATGATTTCTTGAGAAGAGTATTACAATCTTCGAAATTACCATGCAAACCTGTCGAGCATGACGCGAACCATTTCGATCTTACCCCGCTCAATTTTCAGGCGGGGGTTAGGTCGTACTGGTTCTTGTCATGCCCCACGCGTTCATACAGTGGCAACGAGCAGTGTCATGCTCTTCTCAAGACGCCATCATAAACTCTTGTTTTGACGTAGTGAACTGCTAATTGACGGAGGCAAGACGAGCCACCGAAGGTGGCGAGTCGCAGCCGGAGGCGTACATTTAACTTTATATATATATCAATATACTAGACGCAAAATTTCAATTTTCTCTGTGACTTTTTTTTGTTTGTCACAGACAGGTCTGCAGGTTGAACGCCTGGGCCGATTTTAGAAATTTTTTTTTCTTCGTGTTGCATATTCTCTTGCGGAGTGCCCTTTCATTGAGCACTTTTTTCTACGAAAATTGCTTTGTACTCAAAATTAAGCAAATGTTGCTCAAACTTAGGGATTTTTGCCATTTTTTCAGCTTTTTCACCGCATCTCGACAACCGTTCGTGCTATTTCGGCGATTTTTTTACATAAAATGTATTTTCACGTTTTCTAAACAGCAGTATATAGCTGATTGACGTATTTCATCTCTTTCCTTAAAAATTAAGCAAATTCTCTTAAAATTGACTTAGGGAAACCTAAGTTCATCATATCTCGACAACCGTTCGTGCTATCTCGGTCATTTTTTGACATAACATGTACCTTCACGTTTTCTAAAACACTATATACGAGTGATCTACTTACCTTTATAAATTCTCTTAAAATTAAGCAAAGTCTCTTAAAAATGAGTGAAAAATTATTAAGTGTGTTATAACTTTTGAATGACTCGGCCGATTTGGACTAAATTTCATTGATGGGTACAACTTGATAGATGTATGGTCATTCTACTGTATAAATAACTAGACGTTTTCATGTCTTCCTCTTATTATTGTTACCAAAAATGTTAGAAATTCCACAAGCTGTATGCACTATTCACGCCGTTGTTAACCACCATGCCTCCGTCACCCACGTTTACGTGTTACTAGTTATAGTCTTATGATGTGGTCACACCCACACGAAACAGATTTCAACGTTCGAGATTGCACTTTTACTGTGAATTTAGTTAAGTGTATTGCTCAGTACTTTACAAGACAGTAGTTACAAGGAGGAAATGACGTTTTTTGACAGTTTCCAATGACGCACCCCCTCAGGCTTCAAGAAAGCCAGCTTGAGATATTAAAATTAGTTCTTTGGGGTGCTGTATTGCGTTAAGCTTAAATGGTACGCGTTGGTTGTGGCATTTGCTACCCAAGCGAAGCGACATGTTCATCTTCCAAGTTTATGACTGGATTCTCCAATATGGGGGCACCTGGCATTTTCCGCTTTTCCCTGGCAAAAATGAATGCTCCCGATTGGCCTCTCTGGCAAAATGTTTGGCTTCCCTCGCGTATTGACATAAAATTTGACGATTTCAGTTAAAAGTTTGGGTTTCTCCTCAATAAATTTTATTAATTTATGAAGAATTTTAATAAAACATGTGGTTTAATTTATTAACAATTTTTGAAAAATATTGAACTTTGAAAATTTTTACATTTTGCCCTCTAGTTCAAGGCTGGCGGAGCCAATTCACGTCACCGGCACATTTCGGTACCATTGCGTAATGGTTGCTCTGTTTCAAGATGCCCATGCACATTTTTTGCTAATAGGGAGCCCAGCCAAAATTATATATATGTCTGATGAAACACTTATTCACGAGTTCTTGGTTATTTACCATTTGTTATTTTATCAACTTATTACTTATCATGCACAAGGCCATCGATCAATTTTTAACATATTGAACCCTTCTCGCTAGCGTTTATTATATATATTTGTATAACAATTTAAAATTTGGGTTGTCTATTCAATTCATTATTCTCGGCGGTATGGAAGCGAACCTGATAATTTACATGCGTCATTAGTAATATGTTTAAGTTGTGTATTTTTGTCATAAATATATATAGGTACTGTATTTTTCCAGAGTTTTTCATCAATTGTTGGTCCGAACGGCAGCGGAAAATCGAACGTAATCGATTCGATGTTGTTCGTTTTCGGGTTTCGAAGCAATAAAATTCGAACAAAGAAGCTGTCCGAGCTTATTCACAACAGTTCCACTCATCCGAATTTGCGATCGTGCACAGTTGAAGTTCATTTTCAAATGATTCGGGATAAGGTAGTTTGGTGCTCATTTATTAGAGACTTGACGCAGCTTTGCTGGGACCACTGGACAATCTAAGCAAATTGACGCCGCTTTAACCTCCATATTATTCTTTACCACCACTGTATTTGGTCGTGGAAGAACGAATTAAAATTCTATATTCGTATTATTAAGAGTTTATGATGATTAAGAGCATGATGCTCTTCGAAATCACCATGAACTGTCATACTCTTCTCAACAAGTCATCATGGTATTACCCGCTACTACCTTAAGCATTAAGTCAAATCCACTCAGCATTTTTTAAGCTACACATAAAAGCAGCAAAGTTCACTTCAGTTTGGAGTCGGTTCGTTTCGATTATATGAGTGTGACGAGAGTCTGCATAGTTTGTGTTTGCGTAAAATTTAGCTGAACAGATCTGTTGGTAGTGCAGTTGTACGTAAAGCCTAAAGACCGATTCACATCGCATCCCACCACTGTCGTCGGTATTGTCTGAAGCCATGTACTGCCATTTTAACTTTAGTAGTTACTGCCTCGCTAGGAAAAGTGGTTTTCCTGCGGTCAGTCACGATTCTGAGTAGTGATATGCAAGGATATCCGGATGATATTATCTGCAATTGCGGGATATTTCGGATATCCTCACGTATTTCTTGGATAGGTGCAAAATTTTACTGGTAGAAAACGGTAAACCCTAGATTGGAGAGTTCCGAAATGAGGTTTTGTGGTTATATCAATATATTTTGGCTTTAGGCGGTCCATTTTAGTGTATACCATATTTGCCTAAGCCCAAGGATAAGAAGAAACTTAATTTGATCGTCTCGGGGTAAGTTGGAAACTCAAAATATTTCATTTTCAAAAGCTGTATAGATTGAGTTTTTCGGCGGCCATTTATCCTTATGGCTGACCGTCCATGGTGGCTGGTGGTTATTGTGCAGCAAGGAACTACCCAGGGAAGTCATTTCCAGTAGCTTTTGGACTATACATATCTCTGAAATCGACATTGGATGTTGCAGGTTTTAATTCAAAATAATAGTTAAAAATACCGCAGTGCATGCGTCGCGGTGATAAATATGTTTATGGCAACTATCTCAACGTGACATCGTGTTTTATATACGTTGGTTTTATTTTGGTTCGTTTAACCCATTGCTTCATGAATTAAATTGCCTTTCGAATATAGTTGAACGAACTGTTGCCGGACCATACCCGTATGTCTTAGATTTACGCTTGCTAACTACTAAGCTGCGACGACGCTGTTTCTCCAATCCTTAATGCTACTCACAAGCTAATGAATAGCAATACGCAACCAAAATATACGTACGCAATGCAACGAACTAAACTAATATACTAAGGGCTAAAATATTCCTGTACTTTGTGTACGTTGCATGTTTTTCTGAAAATTTCTAAATCCAAATTACCAACTTTAGATTCCACAAAATTTCACTTTGGGACCCAAATTCGTTATTTAGCCCCGATTGTTTGGGCTTAAGTTGCAAGCTGGCAACCTTTGCCAATCCCGCTTCTCTGGTTTACAGTTTCTATCAATTCCATGGCACCTCATTGAGATCCCCAAGATACCACAAATACCTGAAATTTGCACCCTCGTCTCAATAAATGAGTGTTAACTTTAACTATAACTTGAAATCGCGTTCACTATATATCAAATCCTGTCTACTAAAATCAAGCTAAGTGAAAGTGAAACAGCAAAATGTTGGTGCAAACCAGCACCTTATCAAAAGAACAATGGGTACTATATCATAAAATACTCTTGTAATAGTGAATAGGAAAGTCTGTTATTCAGTTTTAAAGTTTGAAATTTTTAGATATGGTTGTCCTTATCCTTATTATCCTATATATCCTCACGATATTAGCCGGATATGGTAAACCATGTCTCTGCCCATCACTAATTTTTAGGTTGTAGATTGCTATATATATTATGCACGTTTTTGCGCCGTTTACGTACGTAGAATATCCAGAGAGCATTTTTGTAAGTGACGAATTTAACTGAATGGATGTGTTAAATGAATGTTTTTGAATATAATTTTGTTCGTTTTTGGAGCGTCAGTATGAAAGCCAGGCCTAGTGAATTTTTCAGCAAGTCGATATTTTATGTGAATGCTTTATTATAATTCTTCTATTGTAAAGGAAGGTGACAATTTCGACATCATACCAGATACCCAATTTTCGGTATCACACTCAGCATACAAAGATGGTTCGTCAACCTATAACATTGTCGATATAGCCGGAAATCGGAGCCGTGCTACTTTTAAAGACGTTCGAAATTTGCTCAAAAGCTACGCCATTGATCTAGATCATAACCGATTTCTCATTTTACAGGTAAGGCCATAATTATTTCTTGCCGTTGGAACATATATATAAACAATTGGTTTCGTCAGTTGTAAGAAAAATTTCTGTAGCCCTGGTCTGTCGTTTCAAATCTTACCCTCTTTTGTCCAGCCCAGTGTGAGGTACCCTATAGGAGAAAGTGCCACAAACGGTACAAACTTCCGCATAGCAAAATGAAAATTTCCATCAGGATATGTAACGCAAACTGAAAATATATCCCGCCGTAATTTTAACCCATTGACAAAAATTTATAGTCGTTACGAGTTTTCATATTTAACCCCAATTGATGGATGTGTTGAACGATTTGTGTCATCAATGAAACTGGTAAATTTTGGGGGCTTGTGAAATAATTCTGAGGAAATGACGTAAAAATAGCTGAGACTTGTTATTTTAAAATATCCAATTTTGGAAATACGTTTTTGTTGTTTTAGAGTGCACTTCACGGTCGTTGTTAAAATTTTGTAACACCAAGTATGAAAATCAGGTAACACAGGTACCTGGAGTTCTGAGCCTGCCAAAAGCTGAGGTAAGCTCTGCGCATTAAACCCGGTGGGTCCATTGATGGCAGTGTGAACGGATTGATGAAAGTTTTTTCATATCTTGTATATACTTAATTTACATCATTTACATACCAACTGGACAGGGAATAACCGGAAACAGCAACCGGAACCGTCGATTTAAACCGGAACCGGAACCTGGTCTTCGAAACTTATAAATAATAAAACAGATAAAGTAAGAAATGAAGGTATAGTGGGTTTAAAATGTATTGAAAATAACTTTTACATTGAACTTAATGTATTGCGGTGACATTATTGCCTTTTTGAAACTTTAAAGAAACAAAATAAGCTAATACTGTTTATTCATTAATCAATATGTCGGATTTTGACACCCAGAGCAAAAAAATGCCTTCCACTACACACCCTTGCGTATGCTGTGTCAAATTGACTGTGCTTACAACTACAACGCATGGAGCGTAGAATAAACATTTTGGCTCTGTCTCCAAGTACAAATACGTTTGGTACATGTTGTTGTGTAGGAAGCTTGAAATTGGTTTATATGGTTCTGAGAGAAAATAATAGAAAGTAATTTTCTGATCAGTGGTCAGAGACACTCTTTAGGCTGGCGTCAGAGTTTTTTCAATTTCTGAATAGCGAAAATTACGCATATCTGTTTTTTTAAATGCGTAACGATGTACTAAAAAGCGTGATTTTTATCATACTGAAAAAATCAAAAATACTTATATGCATGCATGTAAAATATGCATTAAGATCAGCATGTAACTGTTTCTATCATTCCACAACATATAAGTTATACGGATTCTTGAAAGACAAACTGTTTATGCCGCTATTAATTCATATTGTCATTGTAGCAGATGCGGTTGTGCATTGGGAATCATGTCGAATATTTTGAGTGAAATATGTAAGCTGCTAAGCTTGTCCGGACCTAGAAATAAAAGGCGTAAATTACGCAAGCTTGATTAAAAATGCGAAATGGGTCATCGAAAACGCGTAAATTACGCAAAAAAATGCGAAAAAACCGTGGCTAGCGTTGTGCAAACAGCGCTCGTTGGTTAGATGATAATGATGATAACTTTCTAATCCGAATGCTATGAATGAGATAAACAGTGATACTGTTCACACAGTTTCAGTAAATAAAGGTCATTGCCAAGAATGCAGTTTCTGGCTGCGTTGCAGATAACATACTTTACTTTAATGTTGACTGATTTACAAAGTTTACAAGCGCACTGGCCAAGCTATGTTAGCCAAGCTTATGCTAAGTACTTCTACGTAATCTATACTCTGTTACCTAGTTCGACGGTTTAATTCGAACATACCCCACAGACTTCTTAATCTGTAAAATCTGCTACAAGCATCGACCTGACTTTGTTTTAATAAACTCCTGCAGGTTAAGATGACAAATTCGTACTAAAATTATGTGCACTTTTACGTTTTACACGGCAAATTGCTGAGTTAATCTTTTCCTTTGCTTGGTTATATTGGAGCTTGATCATTGTAAAACATATATATTACATATGTTTGGACCACACATGAAGCAAAAATGTAAAATAAATTCAAACAACATTTTTAAACCGGAATTCCGGTTCTGGTATGGTATTTGTTCTCTGCTGGAACCGCAACCAGAACACGATTTTCGCCGGTTACTTCCTGCAACTGTGATTATATCGCATGAAACAGTAAAACGTGAATAATCTTGTGTGTTGGGGTACTAAAAATTTGAGTCCCTAGCACCTCGTCTTCGCGTTGAAATACCGTGAGCCATATTTTATGTGTTTGATATGTCTCGTTGTTCAAAAGTTGAAAAAACAGCAAACCTGTTTTGCACAGCCAATTAAGCACATTTTGCCCAGCAATACATTTTTCCCAAATAACATTTATCACTATCAGTTGGTTTCTTTTTCCATGCTCGTAAAAAGCATTTATTCCTACTAATATAATTTTTTAAAATTAGTAATGTTCATATGTGTAAGTAAACTCAGTGGCGATTCAAGTGATGACAGTTTTTGCATGGTGGTTTTACAAGAAATCAACAAGAAATGTAGAGTCTACATATCGAATAATGCCTATGTTTGTTAATACAATTATGCTAGTGTCGACTAGTTTTTACTCGGTACTATAATGGAGCTTTATTGTTCTTGTATAGGCGAAAAATTTTCAAGAGTGATATTTTGCACCGAAATAATTTCGAAACTCCGGATTAACCGATTTTTTTCAAATGTGTTTAATCTTGTTTTTCACGCCTTGATTAAACAAATGTTGTTTTCTAATAATAAACGTAGTCACAAATTTTATTGTTTTCTTTTAATAGGGCGAAGTAGAACAAATATCATTGATGAAGCCGAAGTCGCCGAATGAAAACGAAGAAGGGATGTTGGAATATTTGGAAGATATCATCGGAATTTCTGACTATAAACAGCAAATCGAGGAGCTAAATCAGCGCGTCGAAGAGCTGAACGAGCGGCGACAAGAGAAGGTAAGTTGTCGAACACGGATTGGTTTTTGCACGAGCGGTTCTGGTCAAGCAACAGTTAAATGGTGGATCGAAGTAGATATACATATTTATTTTAAGGTTAAAGGCTAAGGTTAAGCAACAGTTAAAGGTTGATCGAAGTAGATATACATATTTATTTTAAAGATATTGGTGAAGGAATTTATTTTAAAGTATTTACAAAAACTATAATGTGGGAGTTGACTTCAGTTGGATATGTAACAGATCCTTACGGATCGTTACGAGGTGGATAATCCTGACCACAGCCTAATGGCCAACTTTTATCGAAAACCTATAATCTTGACCACATAGCAATGGTCAACTTTTACGAAAATCTTGACCACACGATAATGGTCAACATTTTTCGAAACAAATAATCCTGACCACACCCCAATGGTTAACATTTTTTCGAACAAAAATAAATCTGACCACACCCAATGGTTAACATTTTTTCGAACAAAAATAAATCTGACCACACCCCAATGGTTAACATTTTTCGAACAAAAAATTAATTCTGACCACGGTAT
>JASANE010002434.1:0-61830 GCA_030248225.1 Trileptium ribeirensis | reverse complement strand
CTATATGTAAATTTGACCGAATCTACGTATTCATATTTGAGTTGTAGGTATGTATGCTTTTCTTGCCTAAAATAATCTAGAAAGTTAAAATGCTTGCACCACTTAAAGTAATGAAAAACTTCCAAAGCCTCCAACCAAAACTAAATATAGTAAACAACAATACTGTGTGAGTGGAGAAACTGCAGACATTATTACCAGAACTACAACCCCGTCACAACTGTCCTCTATATAACAAAAATGGACCCAAGTAACCCTGAGGGGCTTAAAATAAAACGCAGGCCATGCCGTTCGATACATCAAGTTAAGCCTTAATACTAGGCCTAAACTAAGGCCATTATGAAAAATATATAAACTAAGTTGGGGCGCGGCACCCCCCCCCTGTTCTTTAATAAATATTATACTGTCAGGGTTACTGTAGTTATATCTTGAATTATATATTGTTTAAATCTCGAAAAATTGTATCCACAGTATCTCTTATATTTATATACAGCATGGTGTTTAGGAAAGTTTATGGTATGTGATATATAATATTTCAGTTAAGATACACCATAAAAAATATTTCAGTTAGAAACTGAAGTGTTTGCAAAGTTTCTGTGTTGTTACTGTACGCCTACTCTCATTTTTAAAATAACCATCATGACCGGATGGGTGGATATCTCCATATCATATTTGCCATACATTGCGTTTAAACATACTGTGGAAATTTTTTGACATGTGTCTTTTCCTGTTTAATGACTTAGAGAGATAATTATTGGCCCCGAGTTCACGAGAAACCAAATCAATTTTGTTGTTCTCATTTGACGCTGACAACTAGAGCAATGTGTTAAAGTTTAACAGTAGATCAATAAAAACTTATGCAATTTTGAGCCATAACTCATTTTTTTTTTTTGGCAGTTAATAAAAAAAGAACCTACGAATTTTGGCGCCCCACACGTGTTTTCATCTCGGCCGCGCAAGCTTATTTCTAGAGGGATGTCCAAACCCACGGAGGTCTCTATATTTAAGTTTTATGCCGCTTCTTGCAGTTTTTAAATTTATATATTTTCGGTAACCAATTTTGCCAATTTTCAAGTTTCACCTAGCGCTTTTACTTGTATAAAAAAATATTCAAAATGGAGGCGTAATAGTCGAGTTTGTACTGGGGACTGACCTAGAGGAGCGCTTCACATCGTGGTTTGGGACCTCAAAATCACCTAATGAGGCTCACCACTGGGCTTTGAGCTAGAATGAGTGTTTTTCAATTTTCTTTTACGGACAGCCTAGAAACTCTGAAAATATTCTCTTGCGTAGTAGCAGCAAATTGGGTCGATGTCCCGGTTAAACACCATTTATTACTGCATTTTATGTTTTGTTGATTCAGGCAACCGTCCTGCTAACCGCGTTGTTTTTCTGTCACCTGTTTACAAGAAATATAAATATTATTTTACTGTTCATTGTATCTCACAAGATCTAATAAATATAATTTTTCACAACTATCAACCCACTCTGAAATATAATATCTATCACTGGGAGACCGAATTTTGTAGTCTACATAACCGTAGTAGATCTACTGAGCGAAAACTGAGTATAGCAAATAGCAAAAAATACTGGGAGTCAAAAAACGCAGCTCGTAGTTAGTAAAGATTCCACTTCACCACCTTCCAGAAAGGAAATGCATCGCAAAAACTTCATATAGACACCTGACGTTAGTATATATTTTATTTATAGACGCGAGGGGGCAAGCTACCCCGCGCCTAATTACGCTCAGTGTCCATTCTCAGCCCCTTCTCAATTCAGCTTCCCGAACCCTCAAAATGTCCCAAAAAGAGATAATACACCAAAAATTATTAAAAGGGAAATCATTGTGGCCTATTTTCAGCAGCATACGCTTGAAATATTTATTTTCTTCCTCTGTGAACATACATAAACTTTCGAAAATAAAACTTCCAGTAGATATTCACCTTAGTTTTCACTGCACCACTCTCGCCTTCCGTTGGATACATATGACTACAGTATAAGCTATAATTTGCCTTCACCATTTCAGCGCAAATCCTGCACAAAACAGCTAGATTCCGTTTTTACGAGCCACACTACAGCACTAAAGTTGTGAGGTTCAAAATTAATGAGTTTTTATAGTTTTGTAGCCCAAGATTTGAGAATTTAAAGCTCCGTAATTTTCCGCAAAATTTACGATATATAGGGTACCGTAAAACAACCGAAGCCAACTTGTTAACGGGTGGCAACACACTAAACATATTTAAAATTTTACCACGAACAAAATACTTAAACGTTTGAAAAATTTCAATTTTTTGGGTCTGTACTCTTTGTCCCATACTTCGCAACATACTCTGACACGACGCAATACAAAAACTTAAAGTTGAGCTCTCGAATAGAATTATGGAAGCCATTTTCCATCTCGCGGTGAGCTGACGTCACATTGCGAGATCACATTTGGCTAAAAATGTGCCTTCCCACCAGGACGGGAAATCATTGGGAGCCGTGTTAAACCAAGGCCGGGGCTCAGACGCCTTCGCGTCAAAATTTAAAAATTTGCGGGAGACCCATGATCCAATGATGACGTATTACTTATACAACAAAAAGTATTTTTTGGGCAACTAAACGAACGATTTGAGGGAGTCCACGCGATTGTCATTTTGACGTGTTTCAAGATTGAACAATAACTATTTAGAGATTTCAAAAAAAACCGATGGCGCCCCACTGAAAAAACATTTTTTCTGGGGCTACCTAACATAAAACTGTTTTGCCTATTTTCTCTAGTAGCTCGTTGTCACAAACATTCTTTTCAGAAAGTAATAATAAAATATGTATGCATTCGATCGTTTAAACTAAAAGTTGCATTGCATGTTTGCAAAATTCTTTTCACCACAACGTAAAGCAATAGCGTTTCGTTTGCGTCAATATTAAACTGTTTAAAGTAAAATAAGAAGTCTGCCTTTAGCGGTGTAAATTTTGCTAAGCGTTACATGCATAATGCTCCTACTCAACATGCCTAAGGAAAACAAAATAGCTCGACAAAACCCCATTAGCTTGACCCATGTTACAATAAAATAGTTCCGTTTGCAAACACGCAATTGTCCTAAATATGATCTTGTCTATGGATAAAAAAATTTCTAAAAATCCAATTGATAGAAATTTCGCATACAAATTATCTCCGGGAATTAAAACTGAAAGTAAAAAAATAGAAAATTTGAAAGACTATTAGTAAAGACAATGAGATTGTTGCGACTGTAAGCTTAACGAAAACAATTCTGTACCTAGATAATAGTTTCGCACATTAAGAGCTTACGTTGGTGGGATAGAAGAATTATCCAGTAAAAAATTTTTAGTCGCCAATGCTAGTAACGACTTGCAACTATAATTCTTTGGTATAGTCACACTGATTTGATCTAATCGGTGACACATATTTTCCTCTAGTTTAACTCTTATGTAACAGCAAGGTCTGCTCCCTAATTTTGCAGAGGGGCGTCGAACAACAATTCTGGGGAAACTGAACAGTGTTCCCGGCAAAGCGAAAATAAAAAGCTAATTTGCCACTAACATCACGACAGTGAATCATGCAAAATCTCAAAATAAATATTCGCGGTAAATATTATGAGCAGCAGTAACTTAATTCAAGTAACATTTTGCAACACTTCAATGGGGGCAAATGATAATGCCATAATTGGGAATGGCGATAACCGTAAGTTCCAATTTTGTGTACAGCAGCTTTGTTCTATTGCATTAATATTAAATCCGGTTTAATAATTTCTATAATCATTCATTGAGGATATTTTTCGAGTATTCGGCTAAGATATACCAGACATTTTTGCTCACATGGAAAATCTTACTGTTACTGGCGTTGTAAGTATATCGCTTTTGAAAAACCCCTATACTAAACTTATGATACGTGTAATGTACAGTAAGTATGTGGCTTATATATTCAACTATACAGGTTGGACATTGTTTGCTATCGTGGAACGTTATGAGGAACTTTCAACTGAGGGATCTGCAAGAAAAAATGTATAAAATTTCTCTTCGATATCCGGTTGACGCTACAATCAGTGGACAGCATTTCGGCAAATGCACCATTGCACTGTTGGGCACTGGCTGGAAAAGCCGGCGGTCGGTTGGCGCCTAGCTTCATCGCAGCCGCCAGCTTTCGGTTGTGTAGGCTGACTGGTCGTTAATTCGGTCGGCCGCTAGTCTGCCCGGCATGTATTTCGAAGGGGCCCGTATTCGGCCCGACCTGTAAGTTGAATATATAAGCCACATACTTACTGTACATTACACGTATCATAAGTTTAGTATAGGGGTTTTTCAAAAGCGATATACTTACAACGCCAGTAACAGTAAGATTTTCCATGTGAGCAAAAATGTCTGGTATATCTTAGCCGAATACTCGAAAAATATCCTCAATGAATGATTATAGAAATTATTAAACCGGATTTAATATTAATGCAATAGAACAAAGCTGCTGTACACAAAATTGGAACTTACGGTTATCGCCATTCCCAATATAGCATACATTGCCCCCATTGAATGTTGCAAAATGTTACTTGAATTAAGTTACTCTGCTCATAATTTACGCAATATTTATTTGAGATTTTGCATGATTCGCTGGCGAGATGTTAGTGGCAAATTAACTTTTATACTTTCACTTCCGGAACTATCTACTCAGGTAGAATTGTTGTTTCGACGCCCCTCTGCGACCTAGGGAGCAGACCTGCTGCTACATAAGAGTTAAACTAGAGGAAAATATGTGTCACAAATTAAATCAAATCAGTGTGACTATACCAGAATTGCATGAGTGAAAAATCGTTACCACATTGACGCCTCTGAATTTTACTGGATAATTCTTGTATCCCACCAACGTAAGCTCTTAATGTGCGAAACTATCTACGGGTACAGAATTGTTTCGTTAATTTACATGGCAACAATTGTCTTTACTATAATCTTTGAATTTTCTATTTTTTTTACTTTCCAGTTTTTAATTCCCGGAGATAATTATATGCGAAAACATTATCAATTGAGAAATTTTAGAAATTTTTTATCCATAGACGAGTCATATTATTTGACAATATTGCGTGTTTGCAAACAAAAAGTATTTATTGTAACATGATTGACCTTCGTTCAAGCCTAATCATTTATCAAGCTATTGTTTCCCTTAATTTCCAGCATATTAGTAAGAAGACATATCATGTAACGCTTAGCAAAATTTACACCGCTAAAATTTAGAGCTCTATTTTTACTTAAAGCAGTTTAAATATAGCGCAAACGAAAACGCTATTGCTTTACGTTGTGGTGAAGAATCATTTTTTTGCAAACACTGCAATGCAACATTTTTAGTTTAAACGATCGAATGCATACATATTTTATTATTACTTCTGAAAAGATGTTTGTGACAACGAGCTACTGAGAAATCCAGCAAAACAGAAAATATTTATGTTAGGTAGTATGCCCCAGAAAAAATGTTTTTTTTCAGTGAAAACGCATGCGTTTTTGAAATCTATTTGACAGTAAATATATTTGTTCAATCTTGAAACACGTCGATGACAATAGCGAGTGGAGTTTCCTCAAATAGCGTTTAGTTGCCCAAAAAATACTTTTTGTCTGTATCACTGATACGTCATCATTGGATCCATAGGTCTCCGCAATTTTTTTTTCATTCGACGCCAAAGGCGTCCTATTTATAAACCGGCCTTAGCGTTAGCGCCGCTCCAATGATTTCCTGCCTATATTATCAGAAAGCCAGCACTTATTTTAGCCAAATGGGATCTCGCAACATGTTAAGCCATCACTCTAACTACAGCCACAAGATCGAAAATGGCTTCCATACATAATTCTATTCGAGAGCTACAACTTTAAGTTTTTGTATTCGGTGTCAGAGTATCCATTTTCGAAGTATGGGACAAAGATTACAAAGACCCAAAAAACTGAAATTTTCAAAATTTTAACTAAGCTGTCTTCTTTCTTGTTGGTGGTAAACGATGTGTTTATGCGGTTATTTCACCCGTTAAACAAGTTGGCTTCGTTGTTTTATACCTACTATATCATTAATCCTGCGGAACGGTACAGGAGCTAATTTGCTAAATCTTGGCTACAAACTATCAAATTTTAGTAATTTTCACAACTTAGCTGTATGTAGCTGGCTAAAACGGATCTAGTTGTTTATAGTTTTCGGGTACGCTGAATACGATGAAGGCAAATTAGCTTATCTGGTAATATGTATCCAATACGGAAGCGCGAGGTGCCTACAGCGTGAAAGACTAACGTTCGAAGGTGGATATTTCTACTGGAAGTTAAGATTTATGAATTTCGAAAGTTTCCATGTATGCTCACCAGAGGAAGAAATAAATATTTGCATTGTTTATTATGTGCTGAAAATAGCCACAATGTTCCTTTTAATAAATTTTTGGTGTATTATTGTCTTTTTGGGACCTTTAAAAGGTTCGGGAAGCTGAATTGAGAGGGCTGAAATGGACACTAAGCGTAGATTATTAACGCGGGTCCAGCTTCCCCTCGCGTCGTGAGTTACTAGTATATAAATAAAATATATACTAACGTAGGTGTCTATATGAAGTTTTTGCGATGTACATTTGTTTCTGGAAGTAATAGTCGAAGTGGAATCTTTACTAACTACACTGCGTTTCAATTCCAGTATTTTTGCTATTGTATACCATTTTCGCTCATAAATCTACTACGGTTTCATAGAGACAAATTCCGGAATTCAGGTACTCCGTGATAGATATTATATTTCAAGTAAGAAAAAGTGTCAAAGCTTGATAGTTGTGAAAAATTATAATTTATTAGATCTTGTGAGATACAATGAACAGTAAAATATATTTTATATTTCTTGTAAACAGGTGACAGAAAAACCAAATAACGCGGTTTAGGCAGGACGGTTGCCTGAATCAACAAAACATAAAATGCAGTAATAAATGGTGTTTATTAATACAGACATCATTAATGGTGCCCATACATTGCTTACTACGCAAGAGAATACTTTTTTCAGAGTTTCTAGCTGTCCGTAAAGAAATTGAAAACACTCAATTTCACAACCAAGGCTGGACCCAGTATGGTAAGCCTCATTCCATGATTTAAGGTCCCAAACCACGATGTGAAGCGCTCCCAAACTATAGGGTGAGTCCCCATACAAACTGAGCTCGTTACGCCTCCATTTTTGGATATTTTGTAGTAAAAGCGCTAGGTGAAAAATATTGTGAAAATTGGCAAAAATTGAGGATGAAATTTACCGAAATTGTATAAATTTAAAAACTGCAAGAAGCGATTAATAAACTTAAAAATGTGAGGCGCCCATGGGTTTGAACATCCCCTCCCTACCAGAGAGTAGCGGTGAGCTTACCGCAGCAATAAAAACACGTGTGCGATCTTGACACAAAATTCGTAGTTTCTTTTTATTTAACTGCCAAACGATGAGTTATCGGCTAGAAATTGCATAAGATTTTATCACCTGTACTGTTAAACTTTTTAACACATTGCTCTAGTTATTGTCACGTCAATGGCAGAAACAACAAAATTCGGATTTGGTTTTCTAGTAAAACTGCGAGATGATTATCTCTAAGTCATTAAACAGGAGACACATGTCTTAATCTTAGGCGGCTATGTTTAAACGCAATGTATGGCAAATAATATGAGATATCCACCCATCCGGTCATGAACTGTAATCGTTGTTAAAATAGAAGTAGGCATTACGGCAGTAACGACACAGAAACTTGCGAACGCTTCATTTCTAACTTGAAACGTTTTATGGTGTATCTTAACTGAAATATTATCTGTAGCAGTCGCAGTAGACCTAAACACCATGCTACTGTAAATATAAGAGATACTGTGAATATGCAAATGTTCGAGATTTAAACAATATATAATTTGAGATATTTTGGTCCCAAGTGACCCTGACGGGCGGTACGTTATAATGTTATTAAAAAGAACAGCTTAGAGCGGGGGATTCAGGGTGCGGCACCCCCGACTTAGGCTTAGGCTTAGTGTATGTTTCACATAATGGCCTTAGCTTAGGCTAAGTCTAAGGCTTAGGCTTAGTGTATCGAGAACGGCATGGCCTGCGTTTTATTTTAGCCCCTCAGGGTTACTTGGGTCATTTTTTGTATATGAGAGGACAGTTTCGATTGTGACATTTCTAGTTACTAGTAATATTCTGCAGTTTCTCCACTCACAGTATTGTCTTGTTTACTATATTTAGTTTTGGTTAGTAAAGGCTTTGAAGTTTCATTACTTTTAATCATCAAGCGTTGCACATTTATTGGGATTTGCTAATTATTTCCAGGCGACGATTACCCATACTTACAACTTCAAAGAATATGTGGATGCGTCCATTAAATTCGGTCAAACTTGCATATAGCAAACGGCAAATCTTAGGCAAACCCAGCAGTAACGAAAAAATCTGTAGAAAACCTTACGATAATACATAATACTTGTTTTTACTAGAACCAGCAAATTAGGAACATATAAATTTAGTAAAAGCTAAAACATAGCGATTACATAGCGATATATGACCGAGACCGTATTCAAAAATTTGTTGTCGGTCCATTTTCAAACTGCCTTGAGCGAATTTACTGATGAACAATAAAGCTTGGTACAACAAAATCTATTGCAGGAACTGTGATAACAAAACAGTACGTACTCGTATTGTTTATTATAATGTACCATGTTCTTTTTCAGAAGGATTATTTATGTAAAGCTTACTTTATTTTTGTTTCGTAATGCTTGATATTTATTTGCCAGTATTATATTGAATGATTTTAATTTATATAGAATTATATGTTTTGACATGGACGTGTTTGAATTACACACGTGAAATTTTTCGTATCAAGGCATTGGCTCAACTCGAAAAACGTTTTGACTCATACGCTCCCAGTTGATATTAAGTCATATAATATTTGGGTAAATTATGTTTAGTTGATAAAGTGACACATTTACAACAGTGTACAACATTTCGAGGCGATGTGCTTACTGAGGCTGTAGTACAGCGCATTTGCAAAGCACTTTGCTATTCGCTGCCTTTGTGAGGTTTCTTTATCAACCGAGCAACTTCTCTTAAATAGCGCACTGGGTAAACATGCGGGCTTCGGAGCCACCGAACCACGATTTACCAAAAATTTATTCGAGACCGTGCAAAATACACATTAGTTTAAGAATGAAGGATTAAAGTGCCCTTCAGCCAAAGAATTTAGTACCCTTGCAGAATACGACATTTTAAGTAAGAGCTGTAAATTATGAGTGGAAGTGTAAAATAGTCAATTTGCTTACATGCAGACCGCTAAGCGAAATGTCTTGTGTTTCAAGTAATCCTAATCCCTAAATATGCTATAATTCCGTTTGGCACAGTCTTACGAAACAGTTGTACGATGAGAAGCTGTAGCCAGGCAAAACGTACTTGTAATAAGTTTCCAGCACAGCTAAGTTGTCATGTGTTTAAATCGAACTTATAGCGCCGCTGTTTGCTATCTTTTCGTTTTTCATTATGAGCTGTGTGTCATGTTGGCAATAAATGTGTTTTTTATGTAAAAGCGGTCCTGTATCTCTACTTGTGCGCGTTTGTTTATTAGCCACCAAATTCAGTTAATTTTTAATGATGGCGGTCTATAGCTGATATTACTTTGGGTGCCGTTAAACAATATCGACAATGCTTGTCACCAAATATTATTGTATTTCGGGTCTTTAACTACGCTATATTAGGTATGTGCTATCTCATACTTCAGGCACGACGCAGGAGGCGGCACATTATGAATATTATTGTTGTATACCATAGACTTTCTGGTGGGATGCCATTTTCGACCTTTTGAAGGAAAATTAATGTATTTTTACCACATTTGCGTGTTTGTGAAATACTGTAGCTTTGATTATTTTACCTTTACTAAGTTAAGGCATGTTCACAGGCTCAAACTTTTTGCTCAATTTTAGATCAAAATTTGATTAAATTTTTAGCTCAAAATTTTAGGAAAAAGTTTGAGCGTGTGAATACTCCTTTATTTATTTGAAGAAATATCAAGAGTCGTAACTATTTGTATCAACATGGCACCATATCTCGTATAAATATGATAGTAGAGCTAGCACTTCACTCTGCAAAACCGGCAAAAGATTCTTAAATTTAACCTACTATGTCTAACAAGCATCATTTGTTAGGAAATAAGCACTATCTGAAAAATCACTTTAAGACATCTTTTCGAAAATTTGAGACCAGATTTTTTGTTTACAACTTAGGAAGCAAAACATGATTTCGCGGCATTATCCATAATTATAGTAGTATCGATAAAAATAAATATTTTTGGGTCATCAGTACAATAGATGTGTGTGTCACATCAGTAGGGGTTATCATGTTACAGACAAAGCTCAAAATTGGGCCTAGAATTGGGAGCTGTTTCACCGTTGCCCAGAGAAATAAAGATATTCAGATAAATGCTGTTAACATTATAAGCATAGCCGTTTTTGCAAAAATCTTCCTATATATAGTAACCTTGAAACAGCATAATCTATCGTGAGACAGATTGATTTTATTTTGTAACGAAAATTCAACGTTTACTGTTGGCGAGAAAGTTTCTTGAAAACGGTATTGGTATGACACAATAAACATTAAGATCCAAGTAAAGATAATATTAAAAATTTCCCGACATCCTCAGGGTGTAGCGACTATAAATTAAAAGCACCGAAAACGTTGCGGATATAACTAATAATATTTGTTATTACCTAAGGAGCAAACCCAAATGGCGACTCTTCTACCATTATTAATTGGAAAAGGTAAAATTTTTGGTTCCAGATATTGTCATCATATCGCTAGACGAAAGCGGCGACAGCCTGCCATGCGGCGTGTAAACTCGTGCGTAATAATAAACTAGTAACTCTACCGAGATTGCAAAACGGAATGAAGCACAGGTACACCTACGCCCACGCCTTTTGCGTGCACATCAAATCAGCTCTCGATAGCATTCGTCGATATGCTATACGTGGACATCATACAATACCAAAACAAGCTACAACAAAACTAACGCCGGCAATGAGTTTCGCATGCCCCAAAACCCACAGGTGCAACTTATCAGCCGCCCAGGACGTCATAACAAATTTTTGAATTTTGGGTCGGGGAACCATTGGGGCACCATACCTCAAATTCCATAACTCTAGAACCATTGCCTTAATCGAAAAACAAAAATGAGGTTTCGGTATTTATCATTTCACTATAAAATACAAACATCCAGAGATAAAAATTCGAAAATTAAGATAAAAATTACCTTGCTTCCGTGAAGAGTACTAAAAACCCTCATTTTGACCTCTGACCCCCAGCCATGGGGCGTCATACCCCGGTACCTATGGAACCATGGGCCACAGAGCAAAACCAATACCGGCAGTGAGTTTCCCATGCCGAAAACCCCAAGTGAAACTTTTCATCCGCCCAGGATGTCAGAACAAATTTTTGAATTTTGGGTCGGGGAACCATTGGGGCACCATACCTCAAACCCCATAACTCTTGAACCGGAGCCTTAATCGAAAAACGAAAAAAAGAGGCATCGGCATTTATCATCTTACTATGAAATAAAACCACCCAGACATAAAAATTCGAAAGTTATGATAAAAATAACCTTGCTTCTGTGAAGTGGACTAAAAACCCTTATTTTGACCTCTGACCCCCAGCCATGGGGCGTCATACCCCGGTACCTATGGAACCATGCGTAACAGAGCAAAACCAATACCGGCAGTGAGTTTCCCATGCCGAAAACCTCAGGTGCAACTTATCAGCCGCCCAGGACGTCAGAACAAATTTTTGAATTTTGGATCGGGGAACCATTGGGGCACCATGCCTCAAACTCCATAACTCTAGAACCAGAGCCTTAATCGAAAAACAAAAAAGAGGCTTCGGTATTTATCATTTTGCTATGAAATAAAACCAATCAGAGAAATAAATTCGAATGTTAAGATAAAAATAACCTTGCTTCCGTGAAGGTACTAAAACCCTCATTTTGACCTCTGACCCCGAACCATGGGGCAAAAAACCGGGGTACCCATGGATCCATGGGTCGCAGAGCAAAACCGGCACCGGCAATGAGTTTCCCATACCCGAAAATCCCCACGCAAAACTTATCAGCCGCCCAAGACGTCAGAACAAATTTTCAAATTTTGGGTCGAGGAACCATTGGGCCGTCATACCCCCGTACCTCAAACCCCATAAATCCTGAACCGGAGTCTTAATCGAAAAGCAAAAAAGAGCCATTTATCATTTTACTATAAAACAAAACCACCCAGAGAAAAATATTCGAAAGTTAAGATAAAAATATCCTTGCTTCCGCGAAGGGTACTAAAATGGGGTAAAATGGGGCAAAAAACCCACTTTTGACCCCTGACCCCGGAACCAGAGCCAAATCAAAAAACGCTAGGGGGGACGCACACGGTAAACTGACTGCCGGTTCGAATGAGCTCAAGATCATGAAAATCGGTTAAGGCGTTCTCGACTTATGGCCGGTCACACACACACAGACGGAATTTAAAAGATTTCACCCCTGCAACACACAATGTCCACTACGTTCTGACAGTGCGCTTTTAGGCGCTCAAAGTTGGCAGGTTAATAAATACTATGAAGTGGAGACTATAAGATATTATATAGGATATGTTATATATGTTACCTCTAAAGTCACCATACTTTTGCATATAAGTAGCAGGATAGATTTATATAATTTACGCTATGTTTATAATGTAAGCAGCGCGGATACGGCATAACCGCGGACCTACATTTAGCCTCACTCAACGGATTTTCATGATTGTCACAACTGCAGCCATTTGTATTATTAATCGGCTAGTACCCATTGTGTTGCATGTCACATTCACCCTCTGTCGGCGACCAACCTAACCGGCGTGCTTATGTACCTAAGGGAACCCACCCTGTGACTACCGAGCTTTATCTTCTGTTTTTTATTTTCTGCACTCGTTCTGCTTTTACTTATAAAATTTACTGGTGTTTGTTCATAAGTGTATGTGTTCGTTCTGGGGTGAATAAACTATTTGATTTTTTATTTTTTCACGACTTATTGCGTACGCATTGCCTAACTCGCTGCGCGTGAAGTTATATTTTAATTCAATAATTGCCTTTGTCACTGGAAAGTATTTAGCTGTATGCTGTGTTTTAGATAACATTTTGCTGTAAAATTTTTGTTCTAGGTACTGATATTTTGTGAGGTTTAAAATCGGTTTAACGTCGTAAATCTCTGGACAAATATTTTCATAAAGTGAACAAAGTATTTTCGAAGCCTATTTTCTTTCGTAAACGCTTACAGTTTCTCCTGCTTAAAATACGACTTTTAGGTGCTTAGGAGTCTCGCTCATCCGCTAGGAGAATTTGTTTGAAGCTCATAAATTCAATCTCGCTACATCCTAAATTTTAAAAGTGCAAAATTTGTCTTACGGTATTCGGTTACTTCGTAGAAGAACTTGAATCAAACATTGTGGACAGTTTAATAGTATTGTTGAATTCTGAGTGTAGTACTCAAACGAGCGAAGGGAAGAATTCTTACTTGCGATGACCGTGTGAAATTTGACATTGTCAATTATTGGGTTGCGCAGATAACACCATTTTGCGGTGGCATTTGTAGTGATCACAGAAATAATAATCATTGCTAGCGAAACGTCAATTCGCTAGTTAGGATATGATCACAACACACTGGCCGTTTCAAGCGGGTCCATGGTGTAGTGGTGAACACGTCTGCTGCGCACGCGGAAGGCCCGGTGTTCGATTCCCGGTGGGCCCATTGTTTAGCTTGAGCGGCTATTTAACAAAAATAGCTAACATAGCTTATATTTGGTGAATCCGACGTGATAGGCCTATTGGCTTATTCTACGGCGATATATTTGCCGCCTGGGCCGGCGGTCATTTTTTCGACGAATTCGACGTGGCAGGACTATACGGTAATTTCAAGCAAAAGTTTTCCACGGGTGACGTCTTTCCAAACAATTGAATTTTGGATATGAGGACGGTCGTTCAAGGACCAAAAAAGAAGAAACGGTTCGTTAATACTTGAGTCTGATCAAACACAAACGCAAATACATTGACTATACAATAGCTTATATACATTATTCTAAAACCGAGTGACAGTACGGCATACATAGTTTGCCAGCACCACTTTTTGCAGCGAAAATGAATCTTACATTGTTATTGTTTCCATTTATTATATCATACAGCTTGGTAGACATAATAATCAGCTGATTTCTTCTACTACCACAATAACACATTACAAACCAAAATGGTTTCTTGCTGTATTTTGGCAAGTATCCCTCATTCTCAGTAGGCCATACTCATTTCATCTGCGAACCTACACTCAGTTTTATCAAAAACATATCCGATCTGATTGCTTTTCGGTGTGTTTGTTTCTGGCAGAGCGACACAAGTCGACACTACGGTGGCTCTTAATTTTAGCAGGGGATGTCGAACTTAATCCCGACCTAATTGATAATACATTAAGGCCGATATTGAAGCACTTCTCAGACTTTTACACGAAACTAGTGTTGAATATGTCATTCCGGTGGGCATCCGGAAGGACGAACTTACTGTCAGTTACAAGAGTTCGGAGAAAAATTACTCCGGACCCTTTTTGCTTCAATACGGCCCCGAGCGCAGGCCAGACCAGCAGCACAAGCGAACCAGGGGCAAATCCCTGATGAAGTAGGGAAAAATATAAAATTGTCCGATTTTTTGAAACATATACCAAACGATGGTTCGAAACCGTAGAGCAAATGCTTACCGGAACTACTGAAACAGTAACACAAAAATAGTTTATTGGGCGTAGTCCCTGTTTCTGCTTTAAAACAATGTGGTGCTGACGTTTTGCTTGCATTCGAGCAAATACTGGACCAAATAATCAAACATCTTGACGATACAGCTGAACAAAAACTTCGCAAATTACTGAATAAAGAGTATCTAGGAGACCAAAAACCATCATCGGCTCTCCGTCAGCTAAAACATCTCGTACCAAATAGTGAAAATTTGGAGAAATGTCGTTTTTTGAAATGTTGGCCACTGAAGTTCGCGTAGTTTTAACTTCGCTTAGTGATGATACACCCTCGACCGTCTAGCAGAGGAAGCAGATAAAACGATCGAACAAATTCTCCCGTCTAACTGAACTTCTGGTATAACTGAAAACACAGCGGCAAGCACATCTGCTAAATCCGATGAAATAACTGCTTTGAAGCAACAGATTTCAGAATTAGCTAAGGCAATTAACATTATCAGCTCAAACAGCCACCAGCCTCGATACTACGGTCGGAATAAAAATTCAATTTTCGATCCCGGACTATTAATTCGAACCGACAACGTAGTTTTTCGCGTAACAGAAACACGCTCTCAAATAACCACGGTCGTGCTAACTCACAACTCAACAACGGTTCAAATAACCAGCTATGCGTTTACCTTGCACGTTTCGAAAACCGAGCGCTAAAATGCACGACCCCTTGTAATTGGCAACAAAAGTCGGGAACCTGTTCCCCTCTGCCGTGGATGCGGCATATGTTGGAGTAAACGCAGTTTTTGTCGCAGCCAGCTCAGTTGGTAAAATCATGGCTGATACAGGCAGCGACTGCAGTCTTTTGCCGCAACATTTTTGTCAATTAGGTGAAGCCATTTTGAACGAAAAACCGCTAAAACTTCAGCTGCCAATGATTCTAAAATAAAAAACTTTCGGCTACAGAAAGTTAACATTCCTCATTCATTGTCTTCAACGCGATTTCACTTCGAATTTTTTGGTCGCGGATGTTGTCCAACCAATTCTTGGTCGAGATTTATTAGCTGCTTACAAATTATTAGTAGACTGCAGTAATAACTCGTCAATTGGTTGCACAAAAAGCATTGCTCACACAAATGTAGTTTGTCAAAAATCGACAAACTACAATATAAATGTGCTGTTGTCAAAATATTCAAACCTCTTCAATGGTATAGCTGTTAGCGAAAAGATTTCGCCCCGGTTATGTACTACATCACAACATCTGGTCAGCCGACTTTTGCCAGGCCTAGGCGATTGTTCGGAGAAAAATTCCGAATAGCAAAAAAGCATTTTGCAAAGCTTGAAAAGCCGGGTATAGTTTACTGTGGCGAGTCTCCTTGAACAACTCCTCTACATATGGCTCCAAAGAATGATAGCACGGACCCTTAGCGACCATGCGGAGACTATCGTCAACTAAACAAACAAACGCTTCCAGATAGATACCCAGTGCCTAACATAGCTGGTATAACAAACGAGCTACATGGATGCACGGTGTTCTCCAAGCTGGATTTAGCTAGCGCGTATCGTCAGATGCCAGTTGCCAAAGAGGACCAACCAAAAACAGCAATCACAACTCCATTTGGCTAATACGTATGCACGCGAATGCCTTTTGGTTTCCGAAACGCTGCGCAAACATTCCATCGTTTAACTGGCATTGCTTTACAACATTTACCATTCGCGAAACCAAAATGGATGATATTTCAATCGCAAGCCGAACTATCAGCGAACATAACAAGCACCTGGAACAGGTTTTTCAGCGGCTTAATAAGTACAACCTTCACCTGAAAAATAAAAAGTGCCAATTTTACGAGCATAAAGTAAATTTTGTTGGTATGGAGATATCTAACAACGGCATCAAACCGGTTTCCTGAAAAGATAGCAGCTATTAATAGAATTCCATTACCAAATACTGTGCATGAGCTTAAAAGTTTTTTGGAAGCAGCAGGTTTTTCACAGATTTGTCGGGAACTTCTCAGGTATTGCTGCACCTTTAACCTCACTGACACTAGGACTGAATATTAATAGCGCAGCAAAGTTGAAGTGGGATAAACCTACAATCGACGCGTTTGATTCTCTCAAACATTCTCTGAAGCAAACTATTTCTTTAGCTGTTTCGAACCGGCAAGCAACGTTTGAGTTGACGACGAATGCGTCATCGACAGCCGTAGGTGCTGTTCTCCACCAAATTACTTACAAACAAAAACAACCGCTCGCATTTTTCTCATGAAGATTTGCTGACTCAGATTTGCTGACTCAGACGTTTGATCGAGAACTCATGGCAATTTACCTTAGTTTAAAACATTTCAACTGGTTACTAGGTGTTCGATTTCATATCATCACTGACCATAAGCCGCTATTAAATGCGCTTTCAATGAAATACCCAACGCCTCAACAATCCCGTTGGCTTTCGTACATTTTAGAATTTAACTCCACTATTTCGCATATTTCCGGTGCTGAAAATGTGGTCGCGGATAATCTCTCGCAATCAGTGCAAGCAGTAACAGTAAAATTTGACGATCCATTTGCAATCGCACAAGCTGGTGATACCGATTTGCAAAGTTTTTTTCGAAACACTGGACAAAATCTATTCGAACAAACAATCGACGGTAAAAGTCATTTGCGACAAACTTCTTCGTCCATCCTTGCCTAATCAAAATTTGTCACATCCCAATCCTGGCGTAACTTTGAAATTGATCAAACAGCAGCATGTTTGGCCAGGATTGTCTAAAGAAATAAAGCTTTGGTCCAAACGTTGCGAACCGATTAGAGCATTTTTATTTGCACAATAGCTCATTCGAAAGCATGAAATCTATATTTGTGCCTTTTAGCTAAGCGCGAAGCTCGATTCCAACATCTTCCCAGCCGATAAGGCGGGCCGAAGGTCCACTTGGGTGTCAAAAATCACTGTTACTTATGGCAACTCGGCAACCAGTAGGGGGCGTTTTGTAGAGCAAATAACCCTCTATAAGACCGTAAATAACGTTTGCTACGGTGTTCTCTTAAGACGTAGCAATTGCGTTAAAGCTGGTTTTAAAATGGGCACATGAGACCCAAAATACACAAAAATGGTAAAAACTCCAAAAGTACTTGATGTATATATATGGGTGTTTTTTTATCTCGTTTTGTAGAGTAATTCATTCTCTGTGTAGCTGCCAACTTTGCACTGCTTGAATAGATCTAAAAAGGTTTTCCCATGCGCCATTGCACCCAACGAGCCACAAGGAACGCAAGGATATCTCGTAGTACATATGAGGAAGATGTAGGAAAGTGAACCATTTGTGCACACCCAGACCGAATGGTAAGTCACGCCTGAGGTCCTATATCATTCACTTCGACACGTTGGTTGTAATTTCGAGACTGCCAAATATCAGAATCGGCGGCGATCACGTCTGTGTAGGATTTGTGTTTCCCTGCAGATAGGAGTTATGTAGTACAGGTCGTAACAATAATATACACTTTGTTTCGTACTTCTGGAATAAATTGCGGCAGGGTTAGAGCAACCCCTATGTGGTCTATTGCAACACCTATTGTTTACCTTCGCTCTGCCAAACGGCATCACTTCAGTTCTGAAACTCTGACCTCGAGATTTTTCGGTCGACAACAGAAATGCGGTATAATTGGCTATTTGATAACAATTAATTTTAGAGCAAAAATGAACAAATATATAGTGCTGGCGCCAAAGCGATAGTTTAGAATTAGATTACAATCTATTTCCGCCCAATAAAAGACCAATTCTGAAGGCACTTAATATTTATTTATCTGCGACCACTATTTTATTCTCATCCTTTATTTGGGATCACAACTAACCACTAATTTGCGATCCGTATTGGACAGGCTCCGCCGCAATTTCGCATATATATAAAACCTAGCGAATAAATTTAATACAAATAAACTATGATCTCTGTTTCTCAGGTGCTACAACATTTGGCAGATAAAAAACCCTAATATAATCCATCTTTCGCGAAAAAATATGCTTGATGAAACTGCATAATTGTGTGAATAGTGAATACAGAGAAGATCACGATTTGTTACAGACAAGCTAGGATTAGGTTTTTATACACGCGTCGCGTTATTTTTATTCTTTTCGCTAGAGAAGATGATCTAAAAGCATGATTTTTGGCTCTCGTGTCATTGGTCGCAGGTTGATTCTCTAGTACACGGGACCTTCGTTGCACTCAAGATTTAGGTATATTTAGTACACTGGCTTAAATTCTTGAATTTGCTTTATAGTTCTTTTGTAAAACAACTACTGTTACATATTTATTTAAGAAAAACATGTAAGCAGAGTCAACATCTAGGCTCGCAGTACTGAATAAAATTACTTTCGGGCACGACAAATTCTCACATTTAGCTTTTTGAAAGCCATTATATTGCGAAAAATTCCATAAAAACTTTTAGTCCTAGCGAGATACATTTTGTAAAGCGAAGATTCCTGATATATATTAGGCATTCTCCAGAAACAGCTATTTCTGTTGGCGTCTCGACAATACAACTATTTTCTGGAATATGCGTTAAAGTCTGGCGTCAGATAGAATGAAATAATGTGATTTGTATTTATATGACCATTTTCAGATAACGACCATTTTCATATATGTGTCATAATTAGGTTTGCCATAGGCGCCATGGAGTCCAGGTGTTGGTATTAACTGAAAAAACAATTTTGACATTGAGCGAGCTATTCAAATATCAACTGTTCTAGTAGCATGTTTACGCGATCAGCAATTTGCGCATTCCCCGTAATTTTGTTGCGGACACTGACTGTTGAAACAGGTTTACAAGCCCATACAGTCCTTTGTGCAAATATGTATATATCACTTCCAAGTTCTGACAGCAGTTTTTTCTCACATCGTGATATTAAGTATATGAAACAAGTGACACATTTGTAACCGCGTACGTTGCGAATGAGTTTGTGGTTAAGCGTGCGTTAGCACATGCTTGGTATTCGGTCGCTTTGCGATGTTCTTTTTGGAACCGACCAACAGCTCCTAAATAGAGTATTAGCTAGCATGTTCAAAACCAAACGATCCAGGTTCAGTACGCCGGTGCCACAATTTGTTTGTTGAAGATTATAGGAAACACGCATTAATTCACAAAGGAACTGCTGGTTAATGCTTAGTTACCTACATCAAAAATCGTCCACACATGATTAAACACTTATTTAACTAATTGAGAATTATATCATTTGAGGTCTTTAAATGGGAACGGGTTAAGTTTGATTTAGAATACACAGTAATTCAATTTCAGCTGCGTCCAGTTCAATGTAAGTTTGTTATACGACCCAGTTGTAGTTTTATGACCTAAATTTATAGTGTCATACTTAGTAATGGTGACTTTTTTTGGTTTTGCATAAAAATTATTCATGATTATGACTTGTTCTGTCCTCAGAAAATCAGTGTTTTCGCTTTTTAATATCAATCAAAAATAACCCATGGTTTCAACTCCAAGTTAAGAGTTTAAGCATCTTAGTGTTTTAATCAATGCTAAATAACCAACAAAGTTTGTCTGTCTTGACTCTTATATATAAATCTGTTAAAAATATCACCCAGACGTCGTGATCAAGAAAGATATCTCGTGATCAATATTATTCTACGTCGTGTGCTCACTGCGTGAAGTACTTGATCAGTTGATAAATCAAACTAAGTGCTTGGTAGTTTGCGTGATCGAAGATGATAAAAGTTACCTATGACGCATTAGTTATGGCGAATAATAATCATCGGTTGTCGAGTTCAAAACAAGAGCAGCATAGAGCAGGTGAAATTTTTATGAATCTCATTTTCGATATAACATAATATCCTAATTTCAAAACTGTTCAACTTCGCAGTCTATATACTGTAAGGCCATATTTATATAAACCTCATATAGATTTATTTTTATGACTCTGACGGTCAACTATATTGTATTTTTAAAATTCAACTAAACCACTGATTCGTATGTTCGCGTCGATAAAGCTAAATTGGTTTCGCTCCTATGTACACAATCACTGTTTTTAGGAATATAGTTATAATTGGCCCATCGCGTTGAAACACGAAACAGCTAAAGTTTATAACAAAAAACTTTGTGGCTGAACAACGCATCGCCCAAGATCGATAAACGACCGATTTTATAGCGCATTTTTAATTGAAACAGCAGCTGCTAATGCAAAGGCTGATTGAGCTCGACGACCTTGTTTAAAAAATATCTAGCTCGACCACATTAATGACAAAAAATTTTTTAACATATTTCGGTTACCAATGCCTCGTTCCGTTGATACCCAAAACCTTCGGCAAAAGATTTTGTCTATAAATGTATAATTTTATACATCATTCGAACCATTGACCAGTTGAGTTGAAAATCAACTGAATCAATTGATGGGTTAAGAAAATATAATCATTTATGTTAAGGACTAGACCTAAGCCTTAGCCTAACTTTAACTCTTCAACCGATTCGACTGATATTTACACCACTCGACTAAGCCCGTCAATTCGGTTCGAGTGTTATATAAAATTATACATTTTTATCGCGAAATTTTTCCTAAAAATATTTTGGGTACCAATGTGACCCAAAAAATAAATTGTCAACAAATGGTGTCGAAATATGGATATTTTCGAAATCAGCTCGTCGAATGATCATAAAATTATCGCTGTATCTTCAAAATTTACCAACTTTGGTTTGGGGGATAAAAGATAATAGATCCGAGAATACACGTCGAGCAATAATTTCGGCATTATAATAATAATTTTTAAATACGCATGAATTTTGGTGGCATTATTTGCGCAACTTACAATGACGGATAATCTTCGTTTCGGTGATATTATATATTTATTTAATTCATTTATTTATTTATTACTTGAGTTATTTATTCCATAGCCCTCAGGGTGTGGCTTTGTTTTCGATTTGTAGCCCTTGATCTTATCTTTTCGAAAACGATGACAAGCCCGCGATGCGAGACTATGGGTAAAAATCTACTACGCCATTCGACACTAGTATGTTTTTAGCCAATCGTGTATATTTTAATATTAAAAACCTGTTTAAACACGTTGTACAGACACTTGCTGCTGCAATGGTTTGGTGGCTAAAGGACGGCTCTTGCTGAAGCACTAATCTGAGCTGACCGATTTGTTAGAAAATTGTTAGGAATATTTTAAAAGCAAGCGTTTTACAGCAACTTACGATGTCAGAGGTTTATACCGGTTCTAATATTCCTACCGGCTTACTAGGAGCAGACTGTGGGCGAATTTTTTTGAGAAAATCGCTGCCACAAAAAATACTCCTCACGGAGCAGCATATTACCTAAACGTTGCGTAGAAATTTCTCACAATCTTCGCTTTCTGCGTCCGAACTTGTCTATTGATTCACTAGTCATTATATTCACTAGTCATTATATATTTACAGTCGGTACAAAGCTGCTTTTGAATTCTGAAAATTCACAAGAACACAGCTATTTGAAATGTTTTTCTCAGAAATGCGTCAATAATTTAGCAAAAGGCTAAGTATTGGATAACCTTTTAGGGATAAATGATGCTGAGCAAACTTTTTACAGAAACGGCAAATCAAACCTTGATCGTTTAGCAGCGAGCCTGGTGCATTGCCAATGACCCACTTAGGATTAATGGATATAGGATTAATATTTTGTTCTTCAAAACAATCTCACTGCATTAAAGAATAACTACGCAAGTGTCAACGCACGCCGCACTCATACTCGATTATCACAAGGCTTCGCAATGTACGTTGTTATAACAGTTTATCGTTATGCGTTAAAAAGGTTAATGTTGATAGGCACACTGAACCAGAAGCATGTGTTTTAGCACAGTGCTATAACTGTTGTATCAAGCGACAACAGTCAACCTCATAAGCTCTAAATATGCACGACATCTCAAAATTCAAACCAATTGATAGTGCACTATTCTATGCTACTTATAAGTATAAATCAGCACAGTAGGCAAACTATTATCTGCTACAGCTAATATAGTAACATTTTAATAATATTAACAGTTAGTGCTAATTTTCACTGTAACGGTACAGATTAAGAGCAGGTTTTAATTATTTCGGTAAGTAGCATTCTATATTACCGCAAGCAAACTGTTGCAGTAATTTGGATTGACGGGAAGTCATAAGATAAGATTTTGCTTCTTCAGGAATATTTGTTTGACAAAATTTGTGTTACTTCAAGCTGTTGTATGTCGAGTTGTGCTATATTTTTGCGTTGCTGGTGTTTAATTTGTAGCGTTGTATTATTATTTATGCGGTTCGACACATGTATTATTTCTCATTTTATTGTCACAGCCGTCAGTCTACTAATATTTTTTCGCGTTTTATGTGACTGTACATAAAGCATGTCTATATTGACAACTACTAAACAGTACAATATCAGCCGGTCAATACGAACCCAACATTGAATTAACTTGTGTTTAACCTTTGTACAAATTAGGTATAGGTCCAAATTGTATTTAAGGAAGCTGTGGTCGAAACGCCTCACGTAAGCTGCAACCATCCTGTGATGCGAAAGTAGCGGTAATTTCTGTTGCGCCATATTAAGCTGTGAAATTATTTCCAAAATAAAATATTTGAATATCGGCATTTGAAATGTTCACTATCATATAGAAGATTTATATTCCCGTATTATAGTGTCATATAATTTCCTCTGTTTTATGTTTATGAAATGACAATGCACATGTACATGTAGAGTGCACTTTTGGCAGGAACATTTACCTCACAGGGTTTTCGGAATGAAATATATTTTTCACGTCAAATCGGAAAAAAAGGTTTTTCGTTTGACATAAAATTTCGGAGTAGGTATATGTACACACCAGTGGTCTGTTTTTTACGTGCCGGCCGCACATTTGACTATTGGAAGTTTAATCAATACGAACGTTTTCTCTGCAGAAGGTGGGCTACTTCTATATCAGTCATTCCAACACTAATAATGATGATATACGCAAAACATAATATAAATATCGCCATTAGTGAGGAATGCAGCAGTTGAATGGTGGATAGCTGACGCTGTACTCCAGTTGTCCTCAGGTCAAGCCTCCAAAGAAATTTTGGTTTATTAAAATTTTTATTTGTTCCAAATATTATCCGAAAACACTGACATCGTGTTCAATTACAGTCTTGACGCATTATACCTTTTACCAGGAATGATTTTATTATTAGCACTTAATTAAAATAAATTTTCCTTTTAGGACGCTATAAGTTTCGTGTTTTAAATACATGGCTACTATGGTCGTGTTTTTATCGTCAGATAGTCGAGCTATAGTGGTGGTATCAATAGGTCGGAAAGGGTGGGAAGTTGTCAAGAAAGATAAATTTAGGATCTTTTCGGACTCAAATTTTTTAATTTTGCCAATTCTCCCAGATTTTTGCAAATTTTCGCCCGATATTTGTTCCAATTTTTGTCAATTTCACCCTATTTTGGCTTATTTTCCCTGGACTTTTGCCTTGGTTTGCCAAAACTTTCTGCGCGTATCCGGCGTACGGGCGTGTGCGGAGCCTCAGGGGGTCATGATATCTCTCAGGGGGATCGGGATGGCCCCAAGGGTGTTCGAGCCTCAGGGGATAATCCCTTTCCCTCAATGAACACGTATGCTAATAATATATTTTTCTGATTCTGAAGCGGTTACTTCATAAAGCTTCTGGTAATGTGAGCAAACAATAATACATATACAGTCGAACAGTACGCTCGAATCTAATTTAATACAGCGCTTCAGAGCGTAAAACTGACTGTTGTCGCACAGCTGCGGAGGTAAAGCGTTAAACATTGGGCGTAATAAATATTGGTTGAAAGATTAAACTTTAAATGCCTCGATACCCAACACTTGCAATAAACTATGACATATCCGGGTTGGTATATAACCATTTATGACTCATACTGACGGTCCAAGGTCTCAGGGAAGGATAGTCGGGGGTCGTGTCACGGGGTAAAAGCTCGGGAAGGGAGGTTGTCAGGGAGATGGTGACACCGTACCCTCATTTTTGTCAATTTCACCCCAATTTTGCAAATTTCCTCCTAATTTTGCAAAAATATTTCGCGCGCCTTCGGGGTGCCCGGAGAAGAAGGGTAGACCAGGGAGGCGAGGGGGCGCGTAACCCTCTGAACCCCAGCTTCGGTATGTATGATCATATATATGTGACATATATTTATTATATATTTGTTATATATATGATATATTTATATATGTTGGCAATGATTTATTATGTATTGCTGACATATATTAAATTGGTTTAGGTTCGTTTCTTAACGGCAGTTTTAAGACTGTTTCAGATACGAACCCCACCGCTTAAGCAAACTTCTAATTATACCGCACAATCCTAAACCTTCTATTTTAATACTGAACCACGTTTATTTTGCAAGGTGGTAGCCAGGTAATAATCCAAAACATTATGACAGCTATTTTTGATGTCATAATCGCGCCATCTGAGAGGAATGTGTCTTATTTTGAGCAGATATTTTGTTTGAAACCTTTTTATTATATTAACCTAGCTGCGATGTCCATCGCATTTTCACTGGTTCATATCACAAATGGACCTGGGCCGTCAGGTCAGGTCGTTTCCGATCACAACTGTGACCGGGTCACTGGGACACGGTGGGTGAGCCGGTCTGATTCACAAGCCGAAAATTCTCTCTTTCGCACTGTTCTCAACAACGGAACAGCGCCCTTTGTCTTCTTCTTTGTCTCATCTGCTCTTCCGTTGAGAGACAGTGGATACTCAAGTGTACATAAACACAGGTCTCCGGAAATGATTGCTTTAAACTCGCAACAAGAATCCGAAAGTCGGTAAAAGTGCGTGTGTCCATTTTGGATCACGTTCATGCTGTGCAGCCCAAAAACGATAGTTAAAATATTGGACGGCAGATGATGTGTTCTATTTAACGACGGCTTAATAAGTACTTCCAAGCTGCTTGGAATTAGTGAACGAGCTGCATCACATGATAACAAAAGTACTTTCAAGACATAGCCAAATGGCTTACATTTCAATTGAATAACGAACCATTTTTTCCAGGTCTGTTGTGTCTGGGTAAAACCTTACCTAAAATCCGCATGTAAGAGCCGTTTGTCAAGCGGCATACATGGGCAGGTGCCGAAGTCCAAAGGGGATAGCCGTTGCTCTGTGGAGGGGAGACTGCCCCAATGATAGGATTAGCCAGTCGAGCAGAGACGGGAAGTTATCAGGATGAGTTAAATTTTTAAAAATTTTTGACACTCGAAATAGGTTAAACTTTTTCCTCACTTTTTGCCAATTTACCCGCGATTTTTGCCAATTTCGACCAATTTTTGCCTATTGTACCCCGATTTGGCAAGATTTTGCGCGCTCCTACGGCGATTGTTTCGCGGCATATCATCTGGCGTTCAGGCTACCTCACGCTGGGAGCATCAGCGCGGCCCAATTCTTAAATCGAAAAACAAACATTTCGCTCTCTAAACTTGAAGTGGCAAAATCCTTGCTTAAACCAGTGTTATTGGACACTTATAAAGATTTCAATATTCATGTTTCCTGGCCATGCCCAAAATAAGCTACGTGCCAGAGGCTAGCATTCAGGAATTATACTTAGTTGTTAATAAAGTGGAACACGTTGAACTTTGTTGTTAATAAAGTTGTTAGGTGACGTAATTTCCTTTTGATAATGAGTCGAAGTTTGTAAACAATCTCTCCAGATTCCAATACGAGAGCAGTTTACGTGATGTGTCGAATGTGAATCCGGGGAATAACTTCTTTCTTTCGGCAATGTGTGCATGGCGATATTTATAGCTTAACGATATAAACCAAAGAATGAAAACCGTCTTCATATAAGACGTGCATTTCTATAAAGCTAAAACTACGATATTCTACTTGATTCGTTTACGTCAGCAAGCGCAACTTCTTATCTAATCTTTTGAAATCGCTGTGTGAACACGTGTGGAATATTAATGTTTGGGGCGTCCTTGTAAGTATTTATATTTAGTACGACACCTTATTAGGAACGTAATATTTGATTTGTGTATCGCTTTCCTGGTTTGAATGCTTACACGCGTAACTTTCAGCTTGAGCTCGATGCGCTTGGATTTGACAAACATGCTCTAAAGTTGGTTTTTTTTAACATTACATTTTTATGGCAATATTACTGTAGCGGGAGGCGATGAAAAGGCTTGCACATAAAGCCAACTTACCCACTTAACGCAGTTTGAAGATAAAATGGGCCACAGATCTCAAGCCCTAGTGTACAAGTGGGTAGGGTCCGATAGCTTGCATACATATTTTGTGACATGAATTGGTAACTCATGGCGTGGTTTACCATACCGCCCGGCTGAGCCGAAATGGTTCACTCCGTGCACCCTTCCACCGGCAATGGAACGAGCACTCCAGCATTCATGTGAGCATAAGATCTCCACCCTGACCTATTGCCGATCAATAAATAGAATTTTCACGCCTCCTGCAGTAGATTTAACATATACAAAGTCAATGGCTCAAGTTTAGTAACATAATACAGGAACAATTTATATGAAATCATCTACAGAAGCGCATCGTTTTGGTACAGGTAATCCGATGCCGGCCAGGTTAACAATAAGTCTACAAGGCGGAGCAAGTGTTCGGGGGAGCTAGCCCTCTGACGTGTCGGACCCCTCCCAAAATGCCCTGGTCTGCCCTGTTAGGGTACCATCGTACCTCCCTTCTTTTTACGTCGCACCCCCTTCCTGATCCCTTGGTCTGCCCCTGAGGGTACCACCGTATTTCTCTCTCTTATGCGCCGCAACTCCTTAACGGAACATTTTGGCAAACACTTGCAACAACAAGATAAAAATCGGCTAAAATTGAAGTAAAATTTGCAAAATGCAGGAGATCCTCCGGAGCACTTCCTTAAGGCACTCTAGCCCCTTGAGATGATCCGCTGCTGACCCGGCTCCTCTCCTGACTCGGGGCGTCAACTTGTATGCAATAAGCTATATACAAATCTTTCTATTGAAAAAAAGATTATATTTTATATAGCACAGCGATGTACCGCAGCTATCAGACTAATGTAATGAAGAGATAGAGAGCGCCTTAGATTTAAATGGTCTTTTGAATAGAAAAGCTGCACTTTTCCTCGATAACCTCGATGGTCTCGCGAAGAGTATTTTATCCACCTATTCTAGATTTATAGAGAAAATTATTTGGTGAAAACACCATACATGTGCCACGTATCACCAAAAGGTAACGAATGTTTTCAATGCCGAATTTTAGGAAAACATATGGAAAAGAAGAATACGCTCGAAATAGTCTGTCGCATTCGTAAAGGCACAAGCTCTCCCTGCTAAGTCGTCCATTCCACAGCTTACTGAATAGTCATTTTTGTTTATAAGGCGACACCCGACTTATGATAATACATGTGTTTCGCGAAACAAAAACGTAGCTAAATTAGTTCTGCGATCACTGTACCTTGTCAAAAAAGAACTGCAAGGTAACTGGGTTGTCACTAGATTCACTGTCGAAAATACCCTTACTTAAATCGAACTATGGTACAGTGATCGGTATTAGCAATGACCATGAAAGTGGAAACGCACGAACACCGTGTGCCAACAGCAGAACATCAAATAAATATTCGGTGCATAATATTATGGCCATATTATCTGTCAGACGAGAATCGTTTGTTAGAAGCTAAGAAGTCCAAAATTTTACCAAGCTCTCGCCCAGTGTTACGAGACTGGCACGGGGAACCAGCCGAGTTTGGATTGAGTCTCAATTTGATTTATTCTATGTGGCCCTCCTGCGCTATTATTTTCAAGCGCACCAAGCAAAGAGACACACCAGATAGAAGGAAATTAGACCGAATAATAACCAGATAATTAACAATAAGGCATTCCGAAAGCCACGTCGCAAGGAACAAAATAAGTAATATGAACAAACAGTACAAAAGAATAGAAATTCGCTGGCCACACTTGACGAGTCTAAACCCATACTGATTTCTATTATGATGACTCCAGTTATTACAAGGAAGTTTTCAAAAACCGATCGTGGAAACTAAACTTCGCTGGTCCCGCAAGTGTACTGAGCACTTCCATCTCAGGTCTCCAAATTTTAGTATTTTCGGAAAGGTTCGAACCAAGAGTGGTGTTTATCGATTGCGCCATAAAAGAATTCTGCTCGGCCACAGTGAACATAAGCCGTGCAATTGGTATCCGTGTAACGCACAGCTTTATTTCCGAAAGATCGAGATTCCACACTTCTCTAATTAGGCTTTCTCGGTTTCATGATTTACCGCGCTTTATTATGGCACCTTAAACTAGTTCACAATTTGGGTCTCTTGCTAATGGTTTGTATAGCATTACCCATCATGCTTAATTTATGAGCCTGCTAGTCCGCAGGTGCCTTAGAATGTGGCTTGTTAAAATAGAACTGTTGAATAATACATCTAGACTTCCTAATGGGTATTGCCAGTGCTCAAAACCTATCCTGGGAGCGATAATTTCGCTGCAGCCGCAAGTGTACTGACCATTGTAATTGTGTTCACTCAGCAATGTGCGTCAGGATTGTGAGGGATGCTACTGTTCGTACTTTTCTACTGGAAAGCAGTCGATCACATACATAAACTCTGCAAATAAATACATTCGTACGGCATCAATTTTTACTGCAGTTTTGAACCATTTCTTACCTTATTTCATGTTCAGGCTAGTTTAACATTATAAAACACTGATCAGCAGAACATTCAAGCCGGTTGCTTCAACTTTATCATGAAGTATGAATTTGTTAAAAATCATCCAAAATGATAACAAGTGATTCTAAGTAATTTTAAATGATTTTAAATAGTTAACTTTTTTAATAGTTAGGCTAGTTTAAATATTATAAAAATCTTACCAACATAGCAATGAATACCGGTTGTTTCAATTTTACCATGAAAAATGAAATTGCTAAAAATTATCCAAAACGATTACAAGTAATTTTCACGTGATTTCAAGTGATTTTAAATTATTATAAATAGTTACCTTTTCTGAACAAAGAAAATTTAAAAAATAACTCATTGATCATTAAATTGTGTGAGACAGAGTTTTAGACAACTGCAGCTTGAATGGTGCAAGACTTGATATACAAGATTATGGAATGACAGTAATAATATTTAATCAGTAATGAACAGCAAGCCATACCATTAAGTTAACTTTATCATTACGATAAAAATCGTCTTTTTTGTGGATGAACGTTCGTCCCCGCAAATTTTTATCAAATAGTGTTGAATAATATATGGACAAATAGACAAACAATTCTGCAGTCAATAAAGGAAAAAGGTTTTAAGACACGTTGTTATTGTTGTTTGATATAGCCAAGTATTATTGTAATAAACCTTAATAGCTTCTATTATTAACATTATTATAAAAATGTTAGAGCGATTTAGTTTGCTTGTGTAAAATTAAATTCAATTTAATAAATGTCATTTTACATTCCAATGTAAACATAAACAGGTTGCGCTTACATACACGTATATATCAAGTCGATAAATATGGGTGAAACGAATAAAATAACCACTCTAAATAATTGCTATGTCGGACGAGTTCCTTAGGTTCAATGATTTTGACACTATATTAAATTCTATATCTTCTGTAAGCCCAACTAACCAGCAGCTGCTGAACTCCACTGCAAATACTGGACATTAGTTTTGTCACACATGTCTTTGAGGGACCTGATATTTCTGAATTAAATAAGTAGAATTTTGTATATTCATACATATGAAAATAATGTATGAAATGGATGAAGGAGTAGAAGAAAAGTTTGCGCAACGCTATTTGTCAACACTTAACAAGGGTTCATTTAATATGAACATTTTTCTTCATCTTTTTGGACACTACTCGAGCAACACACAAACTTTTGTAAAATAAACTAAAAAATTTAGAAACTAACATAATTGCATTGTTTGACCTTTACTGTGCATTTTGTCGCAGCCAACACTGTCACGCTTCAAATACTGTCAATCAAAGCTTAACAAGTTTTCATATTTTTGTATCGCCTTTTGGTCAGCGTTTAAGTAACTTTACACACAAGCTTTTGTAAAATATATCACGAAATTTTGAAGCCAACATTACTGCACTTTCGGAGTACATTAGCATTAAATACATTAAGCGCACATTTTTACCTTTATATAAATATGCGCGCATGGCATTGTTCTATAATGAATAGTTAAATGTCTTAACAACTGATGATACCAGTATGTTTCAAGTCAACATTTTGTAAAATATACAATTGTGATTGAAACTAGATTCTTATGTTATAAAATAACAGCTAATTTAAAAATTGCGCTGCGATGTGTGCTTGTTATGTGTATAACACCATGAATAATAAATGCCAGTAAATGAGACGCTGGTAGTAATAGCATACAGTAATAAAGCGTTCTAACGGTTAAAACTGGTTCTGGCTTCTACGTAGGCTCGTTATTAAAAATAATATTTCATCGCATTAGAAGCAGAAGTTATTTGGAAGTTAATTCTGTCATGTTTTTGTGTTAACTTCTAAGCGTCCTTAATTGGCAGCGACTATCGCTGTATACACTATGCCGAAGGTCGCACTACTCGAGAATGGTCAGGCCTACACTCGTCCTGGAACCAGTGCTGGTTCTGAAAAGCCAGTATTGAAAGTAATGGTGGAAATTATAGCGACAGTGAAACGTTAAATAAATCTTTGGGTAAAATGGATATATAAAGTGTACTAAGTACGTATATATTAAGACGTTTTCCTGTTTTTAATAAATACAAACTAGTTTTGTGCAACTTTAACATCATCAACTAAATTGTATTTTATACACGGAATAACAATTAAAGCCGCCGAGAAAAATCAAACTTCAAACCACCGATTCAAAGTTAAACTCGCTAGCCGTTTAGCTATATAGAAGCTACTACTTGGAACCTCAAGGCTCCTCGTAAAGCGAGGGAACTACAAGAAGCGTGCAACATACAGTGTACGCAAAATGGATTTAGTGCAGCGCTTCACGATGTAATTTTTTCGGATAATTACAGAGATCAAAATGTTAAGCTGGGGTTATTTCATTCTGTTATAACAGAACGAATAGTAATCGTGTTATTTTGAAACGTTCAGCTGTTATTATTAGCTTTTGGTAATGGTCTCAAGACACCAAAAATTACTGCAGTTAAAATAAACCGGCACGTTTTTGCGACATTCACGTTTGTAGTGTCCCAATGGTTGGAATTTATGTATTCCACACAGTGCCAGGCATAACCTCGACAACGGGTTTCTTAGACATTCCATGTTTTTCATATATATACTTTTGCAGGGTACTTAGCTAGGTATACTATCTTTTCAGCGTGGATATTTTCTGGAAACAAATATCGGAAATTTCAAAAACTAACAACACGGTATAATGCACGACATTAGCTACAATGAAAGTGTGTTACTGTAAATTCCCGAAAAATGGTAGCTCATTCTGTGTGCGAAACCGTAAGCAAAAAATATAGCAGTTAAGGGTGTGTCTTACAGCCTCGCGAAATAATTTACGCTACGTGCGTGACGCTGACTGTCTATATCGACGATGGGACCAAAGTTCCAAACAGTGGTAACATAACGTGAACATCGCATTAGTAGCGTTTAAGGTATGTTATTCTAGATTTTGCAAATTAGAACTACAGCAGAGTATGATCATGAAGATGTTTAAAATTAAATTCGTGTTGATTTGCGGCGTCGAACTGATCGAGTTTCACGTTTGCCTATTTAAAACGACATTTCTTTGAGCAAGCCTACTTAAATCGACTCGCTCTAAATTGGCAACGGTCAAACCCGATCCGATTGCACAACAAATCAAAACGACATGTAATTTTAACCATCTTCCTAGGCACATCTAGGTAGTTTCCACATTAAAAATATTGGTTGTCGAAGATGCTAATTAATACAAGGTTACCTTACTAGAGAAATAATTGTAAAACACCTAACCTTATCGGTACAGATAATTAGTTATATATGACTTTTTGAGCGCACTTAGTAGGTAAGGTATTAAATTTTTTGCTGTCAAGGGCAACATGATTAGTACTTTATTAATATTAAGCATAAATTGGACGGCTCATGTCAGCTGTCACATAGTGCTCGTATAAATTCTACAGACCTAATTATAACGTGTCATTAAACACAATTATCGATTAGCTGTATATTCCTGTATTATGTGTTTCCCACTCATAACAACAAAAACGGCATTGCTACCAATCTAGTATCAAAAAAATTTGAACATATTTAATACATGAAACTATTTTATGCGTCACAGATTAGTGAATGTTACGGTAAGTTTTGAATTGGATCAATAAGATGCATGACACCTCAAATATTATACCACAATAACAAGCTTTTTATTATTGCAATATTTCAATTATTATAGTTATTATATTTTATTTCTCAGGGGAGTTGTGACTGGTGGCCGTGCTCTCCATTCCATTTTGATATTGGTGCCCCCCGTGTACAGCTGTAACAAATTTATTTCAACATGCTTTCGTCATTTCACATGCTATGTTCACCCCCAAAAATGCGTGGTACCCTTCGCTTCCCCTTCCCCGTCTAGATAAAATTTTATGGCGACGCTCCTGTGATTACTATAATTGTAACTATATTGTTAATACTGTAATTATTACTATCATCACAAGATAATCAAAATCTTCACATAGCATTTTTATAATTGGATTAGATTGAAATTTTCAGTCCAATATATACAGCAGCAACGCCAACTCAAAGAACGTTTTTTTTCGCATTGATGGAAGTTATTTATTCCCAGCAGCCAATTCCTGCCAGACTTTAGCGCACTGGATACACAAAAGACTATTCAGATGCGCAGTCGGAGTTAATTAACGCTAGACAGATAAAGTGAACTTTATTCCTTAGTTTCATCTACTTCGAAGCATTTGCTTTTTATTCTGGTCTTGCAGACAATATAGTTTATAAAAGTATAATTTAGCGAGGAAACATAACACAATCCTATGTATTTCTATCAACTAGTGTAACTTGTTGTTTGCCTTGGTTTTGAAACGAAATTTGGTCGAACAAATTTTGTTGTTGGTGGATCTCGTGAGTGCTCTATCAAACAATTTCATTTGTGTTTTAGGATACATTGTGGGCTAAGTATAATTTGAGCTATCTATAATTATATTACAAATTCCTATCGCCACTAAAAGCTTCTTGACGCAACTCAACCAATAATATAAGGCAGCCTGTTTATATTATTTAGCCTTGCAGGGCATCGAAAAGTCCTGCTTGGAAATAAAGAAACCAAAATACCGCTATCAAATAGCACCTACATTGCAAAAATATCTTATGTTTTCTCAAGTTTTCCGGAGAAATCTACGTAGCTGTAACCTCTAAACAATTGCAGGCTTCATTCCTACGGTTAAACCTATGGTGCGCAAAATTCAAAAAATACACTATTCTTGTTTCAAATTACTTGTCGTAGAGAAAGGACGTTTGACACATAGTTTCACATTGCACGAAAAATATAATTCAATACTTGTGCCTTTTACGACTTTATGCTATGTATATATAAGGCTAATCATTTGTGCTTTATACATAACTGAATCACGGTACCCGTTTCTTTTTGATTTTTGTATTTTACTTCGTTTTTCAAATTCCAGTAACTAAAAGTCAATTCTCATGGCTATTGGGAAATTCTTTGAGCGAGACGATTCCACCAACACTACAGCGGATATTTCGCATAAGCTAATTAATTATCGATTTTGGTTATGATAATTAAATAAAATTTCGTCGAAGAACGACAACCTAATGAATAACACATTTGAGTGTTTCACTGACTGTGGAATCGTTATCACAATATTTTACTATAACCATTAGAAAATTCTATATCAACCAGAAAATTTTGTGGCAAATGAAATGCATCTCTGCACTTATTGAGCATAATATCATTAATATCTGTCAGCGACCATGTAATAGATGAAGATTCTGTATGTCATTTCGCAATAGTTTATTTGAACAAACAAACTGAAAACTCCCAAAACATCGTGAAATGTTTGTTTAACTTATGCTGCCCACAAAACATTAAACTTAATTGCGTGATATAAAATTTCGTAAACACTACACTGTTCCATCCACCTTACATAGCCAACACACTCTGTTTCGAGCTAATTTTGTTTTATGGGTAAGTTTTCGATAACTACAACAGGGATTTGTAATGATGCTATAAAACACATGCCCACAATTCCAGGGATCGAATATAAGAAAATCTAATATTTTCAGCATAAATAGAAAAAACTATTGGTCTACATTTTCAGATCATAAAATTTAAAGGGAATCGTGGTGTACGAGCTTCGCAAAATTTGGGAAATCAATCAGATTATATATATTACGGGTTCCTTGTGCAGTTACTGTAGCACTCCGCTCACAGAGAAATTATACTACTCCGACTATAGACGCCTCACGGGGACCCTTGAGTTCGCTGTTTAAACATTTTGCGATTTGCCGTATTAATAACAATGTTCAGTGTAACCTTTACGCAATATTTGCATGATGTTAGAGTATCGATTACGAAATGTTACTTAGATTGCCAGTTTTGAGGTAAGCTGTTTCAAAAAATATGGGAGATTTTATAAACACAGCGAAATTATTTTCTCCTATTTATCATTCTTTTATACTTTATCAAATTAGAGGGTTTGGTGGCCTGAAGCTTGTAGGATCTTCCGTTCCACATGGACCGAAGCCGGTATCTCTTGCTCGTTCATACCCTAGCAAAATTACGGGCTCTGTCTGTTTCAATTTGACTTGATAAATTTTTGTTCCTACCATGAAGCACATTTTCATACAAAAATTTACAATACGTTTTTTGTTAAATCCTAGTCCGAAGCAAATATTTGATAAAAATATCATGTAAAATTTATCTATAAATTGTATTTAAGGTCAATCAAAACAATATAAACGGTTTTCTACACAATTAGTTTGTACTATCCGTTAAAAAACTGAACTTATACAACTTGCATAATTCAGCTGTTTTGGTAATCTTGCCTTCCATCATTCCCCGCGGAAAAATTCGAAACCGGTTTATTTTCCATAAAAACTGTAGCGAATGGAGAAGCCAGATATAAGGAACTCGTCATATCAGTTTTTAAAGTGAAAGTTACCTGCGCCATGGTAGTTAATGGTTTTCATTCAGACATATTAAAATCATATTTTAACTCAAATCCCCCGTTCTTTATTGATATATTTCCATCCGCTATAGGAGGAACCTTATATTTGACTTTACTCAAAAATCCACCATTTATTTCATATTAATTGGAACAAACGTGATAGCGAAGATATTTTTTATCGCAGTCCACCTTTTGTCAGACTGTGCAATATAATCTTTTGGTTAATTGCCCAACCCTACAGTGGTATTAGCATAATGCTTCACAAATCCAATCCGCTGGAGTTTGCTAAATAAATGAAAGTGGCGTGAGGCAAATGTCTCAGACTTATCCCACCATATTTAAGGCAAAACAGACTGGTTGCACTGATTTTCGTCTTTGAAATCTGAATTATTAAGTTTTCGACTGTTACATGCTGAAAACACGATAAACATAATATTACGTAATGTTATAACTAGGAAGTGACAAGTGGCTATTTAACTGTCGTCGGTCGTAAGTCGTAATCCCACTTAAATGTTGCTAGTATGCACGAACTGTGGGGACGCCCACTGATCGGTGTCGAAATAACTTTTTAGACCCAAGGATTCTCTGGGCCATTAGTGGCTAAGCAAGGTGTTCTCAAATGTTCTCAAATTGTGAATATCTTATTTTCCTGGTTGGTTTTCTTTAAATTCCTTGCTTTTTTATGCTGCAAGAGTTTATGAATCAATGTTGGTCTTGTCCTGTAAGATGATGTATCGTACTTCTAGCAAGAAGAAACAACTCTGGTTCAGGCGATAGCGTTCGGATACCGACACACTTTCAAGCAGAGTATCTTGTGTTTTTTCATTAGTGCTGTGTCAATGTTATTAGTTGTCGATATGACTTGCCCCATGCATATATTTCCTGCAACAAAAACTACTAGAAACACAAAAAAGAGGTCGACTGGAGTAGAACACTGGGTTGGAAAGACGGCACAGCGCACCAAACCGTAAGACCGCGTCGTAATAAGATTGTTCTGCGTTATATAGCAAGCAGGTCATTTGAATTCCGCACAATTTCGAATTAAAATAAAATTTTCGACACAACGCGAAAATAATTACTCCGAACCCCTGTTCTTTCTTTTATCACGCTAATTGATCACGTAAAATATTTAAGTTTATACACAATCGGCCAAAAATCCAAACAAACATGCGAATCAATAGTTGCTATTAAGTAGGATAAATCCAGCGCTAAATATTTGCTCACTTAAATTACATTAACTTCTAATGATTCTTCCCAGTTCAAATGACGTTACTAACCTGCCTTTGTTCAGCTTAAGATAATTATCAGGTGAATGCAATGAGACGCACAGGCTCTTCATAGTTACATAAGCAATGCAATACGTATTTTATATGTTAAACCTCAATGTGATGCTATTCTTGCTATATCTAGCGTTTGATACAAAACTGTAACAATTTCAAACCGCGTATCGTAGAATTAAAATCGATACAGCAGTATAACAGAAATATATAATCGACAGTATAAAAATTGAATTGACATAGAAATTGAATTTAAACACATGGACTTCCTGCTATGTAATCCTGCAAAACAGCTCAAATACACATATGGTATAAATGAACATGAAAATACGTTGACTACCTGTTGACTACCTATATCCAGTCTTAAAATGAGTAGAATTCATGCTTACTGGTAAATTAAATTACTGTATAAACCCTTATAGTGTACGTGTCCGTATGAGTAAGAGTTACCCTCAGACGGTCGGGCCCACAAATTCATATTTGCACGCGTGAAGCCAGACACCTCCAATCAACCACACCCCAGCTGTCTTAAGATTCTCTGAATAAAATCATGCTTCAATTCTGAGATTTTATGGTTGAAAAGTAAACAACGAAGACGATTCCAAGATGCTGGGTTAATATACTCTAAATCATCTGAAAGCCACATCTTGTTAGAAACCGTAAATAAATGACAAAAACTCTTGGATTTTTTGACCCCCCCCGGAAAAATTGGGTTAGGAATTGATACACTGAGTAGCATCCTACTGCATATAAGGTGGGTCGCTCTCCTCGGGGACTAAATTTAATATATACTATACTATCCGCTACTACTCAATCCAGGTCAAAATAGCCAGGTGAATCCTGTCTGCGATAATTATACGCTAATAACACTCGAATTTTTAGCCCTGTTCAAAATTGATGTCGTTGTTTGCGTACATATTATTTTAGCCTGCCAGGCATTCATAGATTAGTACCACGGTTCTGACAAGTGCAAACGAATACAATAGCAAAAGTTTAAACCAATGTTTGGATAAGCCGCAGAAATGCACCGAAAGCCATGCTGCAACAACAAAATTACACATCAAATTTGGCGCCATTACAAGGACCATAGTTTTATACGTAAAAACCGTGTTACAAAGCTTAATGAATAGAGAATAACTTTTTGCCATAAGATTTTTATATTAGACTTGTCTTTGTTCTCTAAAGTTTAATGATCGATGGCGCGATCGTAAATTCTAGTTGCAACGTCTAAAATGCAAGATATATATGCACGAATTCGGCAACGCACGTTATGTTTTAATTTAGCGCGTGTAATGGAGGTATAACCAATCAGATTATACTGATCATAAAAACCAAATAGCCATTACATGTTTTATTTTTATCGAACGCTGGAAAACAAACAAATGGGTTTGCTAATTTAACGAATCGGACGCACGATGTGGTCTCTCATATTGTTTTCTTTATACATTTGGGCCAACACTAGCTTCTATATTATCCAACACATTTTCTTTTATTATACAGTTGTTCTAGTCTCTAGTGGCGTCGGCTACATTCAGTTACCTTTTGCCCTTTCTAAAATAATATATACGTCGAAATTTAGTCATTATATAAATTGTAAATATGATGAAAATTAGTGTAAATCTTGCATCTCATTAATGCCGTTTTTGTTCGTCTAGTAGTAAATTCTGGCTTTCTGTAGCATCATGAAGTGACATTTATCCTTTCTAAAGTAAACAGCCATCGTAACTCAGCTACCGTAATAGGTGCAAACCTAATGAAATTACTACAAATATTGTATGTCGACAATGATTTCTTTGCAGCTGTTTTGCTGAACACTAATGTAAGATTTTCAAATATTGTTAATTTTAGATTAAGTCGAAATCTTTTGTATGTGGCTACCGACAAAACAGATTCTGTGAAGCCTGCCTATAAAGTTGTCATAACTGCAAATATGAAGGAAATGTAATCTGAACTGCTTTTTCCTTTGTTAAAATATTAAGAATTTAGTAACAATGCACATAGAATAATTTCCTAATTTGCGACACGCCCTAATGTAGTTAGCTTTTCGGATTTTTAAAATCTTAATAACGGTAGTAATAAAAACGATATTCAGAGTTAAACTATATACTTTAAAATTTAGGTAAAAACATATCCACCTGAACATAAAAACCAACGCAGGGTTAGATTCCACAGCTGCATTCGTCTCCAATTTAGACTTCATCGTGTAAGTAAGTATCGATCGAAAGCTGGTCGTTAGCTCTATAACGTTGTGTTGTTTTTATTATTGTACTTTTTTACTTGGTGTTATTTGGCGATCAATATTCTTAGTTCATCTCATCAGTTATAAAAATAGTTAGTACAAATAGAGTTTTTTATTACTAAGTTTTTTAGGCACGAAATACTCAGTTCTGCACTTAGGCAGTTGATTTTGGTATCACGTTGACGCGATCTATCTTGCTTAATCCTCCATTTTTAATTTAAATTTGAGTTACCGTAAATTGACTTTAACCATATTTTCCTAATGTAAAACAGTTTCCTAATATGCGATACAAAAATTTTCCAAATGTGCGACAGCCAAAACGGATGTATTGTAAGTTCGGCAGCAACAAGGTAGGCCCTCCAATTTTTTTGATAAGCCCCGCTAGAAAACTGAATAAAGTCTATCTTAAATGATATTTCAGCCACTGCCCCCGCATGATCGTTTAACTTGTTAGGAAATAGCTGTGCCGCATTGAAGTAGTGTTGGTTGCGTTAGTAGTTGCGTATTTCTGATTATTATGCTTTTCTTACGTAAAGACTCTGTCAACTCTTAAGTTTAGTGGTGTTTGGTTGCTTGAAAAGTAAGCTAGCGACTCAATTTTCTGACAACACAAGGCCAGATTTCATTGAAATGTGTAATGTTGGTTGCTCCTACATCATCGGTACAAGTTGCTCGACGCGTTTTAACGTATCATTGTCACTGAACTTTGAAGCAAACGTCTTTACAACCTTAAACTTAATTTGCTTAAACTGGACTTGCTTTCTGGAAGTTTGTTTAAGCAGCATTTTTGCTTTGTATGCCTTTTAATCTGTTGTTTAAATAGGGAGGAACTTGCAGAATTGCCACGAAAGTGGCATGTCAGTTTCTCCGATTAAGCCGTAAAGCACAGGGATTACATCACTGTGATATTTGCAGGGTGTCCAAATTTGTGTCTTAATGTGCCTTTCGACAACCTACCTAGACAATTTTTAGTTCAGGTTCGTGACAAAAAGTTATTGGTACCAAAACTGTTCGTGGTGAAGACCAAGAAAATAAGTTGAAACGTGTTATTGTGTATTGCTGCGAAACTTTATTCCCATTTCCTAAACAGCAGGTTTGCTGCGTAGCATCAAAATATTGTACTGAACACCACAGACCAAATCCATTCAAAATGGGAATCGCGGGTCAAAAGTGGTGCTCTGGGCTTAAAAAGCGTCAGATTATCAGCTTACATAAGGCGCAAAACATATCGCGTGCTATTAACTAGAAGTTAGTTTTTATATGTCTCACATTATGTGTAGAATGTCGCACCTGAATACACTGTCTTGCATTAGGGATGGTGTCCAAATCTACGACGTCATCAGGTTTTGGATAGTTGCTTTAAGATTTTAGGTTTTTTCAGTAAACCTAAATCCACGAAAAGTGGCCAGCTGTATATTAAAACCATTATGTTTAAGGCAGAAATGCTTAGGTTTATGTTTATGGCTGTTTTCATTATTTTGTTATAATAGTTTGTTTGAATTAGTTGAAATTTCATACTTTTGGTTCAATTTTTGGCGTCGCACATTTAGTCTCCTTACTATACAGAAAAATTGATGCATTGTTTGTACTCTAACGAGTGCTCACTCGAGATCGAGCGGACGTTATTGATTTTACTAATTATATCGACTTTACTGGAGTGGTCCAACACATATTGATCTCCCGTTCTATGGAAGGTTGATAGTGTATGCCGACAATTTGTATTGGTAGACAGCTGCCATTGGTGGAACCGAATTCTCTCAAAATTGGGGGGGGGTGTCCGAGTTACCCCTTTACGAAAATATTAAGTTCGGTTCACCCGCCTCCACAAAACTAGGCATTTATGCCCCTTGCACCCACATAAATGAGTAGGGTATGGCCGAAAACTAACTAAAATCTAACACGGAATAACATTGGTGCGCAGACCAGTGTGATACTCTTATTTTTTCTTTATGCAGTTTTGAAATTACAGCGATAAATAAATATTTAATGCGAGGATCCAATATGCTGTTACGGTGTAACTTGATTTGAGAATGGTTCATCGGTTTGATATATTAATATAACAAATGTATGTTTTATATCATCAGCACGGGTACGCTTTTAATTTGAGTAATGGTTGAAATGACAAGTAAATGCATCGATTTAAAATTGTATATATCTCCGACAACGCCACGTACAAAGAGTATTATTTCATTTTATGGATGAAACATTTTGCATAATAGTAACAAAAATCGAAACTCATGTAAATAGCAGCTATAACACTAGAGTATTTTGGCTATGAAAGATCCAGTTTGCTTACTGATACATTGTCAAACCAAGCCACTTTATGCTGGCGCTTTTATACGCAACTTGTTCTTAGATCTCACAGCATTTTCACAAATCCGTCCACCACCTATCAATAGGTCAATTTTTGCACGCACTGGGATGCCAGTCACGCGATTAGCTTCCGAATCCTTGTATCACCAAAAGTTTGTTCTACGTTTTCAAATTATTTCGAATACGGATCATACTGTTTGTTTCAGCCTAGTCTTCCTAAAATTTTGGAAACATTATAAACTTCTTAGCATCAAATCCGAAATTTGACAGTTTGAATATGAACAAGCTAACCTGTCGGAAACACATACTATGTGTCGATAACTTCCGTTTCAAAACGAAAAAGTTTTCTTCTTAAAAGAAGAATGTCACAGCAGTCATATTGCTATTAACAATAGAATTTATGCGCCTGGACTACATATAGTTATTTAAATATAAACTTTACGACGGTTCAACATAATATATGGTTTTTGAAACATGTCAAATTATTTGACTTCAGCGTTTGCGAATATGCTGTCTATGAAATAGCATTAATGAATTCAAACCTGGTAAAGTTGATAATATAATTTTCGATGTCATCAATTCTCGGAATTCCTAAATGTTTTCATCTCAATTGTAGTCAACAAATCCGAGACGTTTGCTGCATGCCATTTTTGCCTGGCATGCAGGCTCCAGCGGTCGGGTCTGAAAAGGCTTTTATGACTATAAGAGATACGTGCAGTGCAGTGCAATTAAAGCTGTAATTCACGCTCTGACAGAAGGTGAAATCAATGTCACAGCCTGACGGCTGTGACAAAAACTGCTGTTCTGTTAAATGTTTTTCGGTGCGTGATAATATTGTCATACTATATAAAGAAGTTTTTAGACATATTTACAGTAATATATTTTCGGTAAGTTGTTTTACTTCAGCATTTGATTTAAAAAATTATTAAAATTTTGGAAACATTATAAACTTCTTAGCATCAAATCCGAAATTTGACAGTTTGAATATGAAAAACTGCTGTTCTGTTAAATGTTTTTTTCTGTGCGTGACAATATTTTCATACTATATAAAGAAGTTTTTAGACATATTTACACTAATATATTTTCGGTAAGTTGTTTTACTTCAGCATTTGATTTAAAAAACTATTCGACTGCTAGATAATTAAGCCACGTTAAGTTCATATTATGTTAAGGCATATTTTCAGCATCGTTGGGCTTTTAGAGCACTAAATCCGAAAAAATGAACAATTCTTGTACCAAACCATAGCTTTATAGCAAAGAAAGACTTATTGAAAGAGAGCGAGAGAAGTGAGCGGAGTTTCCACTGTGGGCGCTAGAGGAAAAATCCTGAAAATTTCTTTTTTGTCTATCGCTGTTATTGAAAAATGTATAAACGGATTTCGACAAACATTTTGTCCGATAGCAAAAGTGACCATGAAGTGCCGTTTAGTCAAACGCGAACAGCTCCGATCCCATCTTGGGGTTCATCTTAAGGGCTATTTGCCAAATCTTTCCGTACAGGTACCAGTATTTCGCAGCTCATATCTCGCGACGCAGGCTTCGCGTCTGAAAATTAGGACAACCAGAGATCTACAACTTTGATTACAGCGACTTTTTTTGCGGGACCAGTTCCTGTGCCGCTGTGGGCCCGAATATGGTTCACCAATCCTTTTCCAGAAAGGGCGATTTTTCAGATTTCGCGGCGTTTTCTTCTTATTTATGCCTTACAATGAGTACCAATTAGGTTCTCAAGCATGCTAAATACGATGGTCGTGCTATCTGGAGACCAACGTGACTATATTGTACCTTTTCATAACGTTTCAAGGGTTATACGATTGTCGAACCCGGTTCCAAAATGTGCGTCTTCATTTGTCTGAATATGTATTGCATGCAGGGCATCAAGAATGGTCTATTTTTAGGTATTTCTGAAGGCTGAAATAATAATTCGGTTATCTTGAGTGTATCGTGCGTATTTCAATGAATTTTCAATGGGTTTAGAGTGAATGAACCCGATTTCTGGAATATAGCCTGTCTTCTGTTATTTGGTTACGTATTGCGTTCAGGCTATCAAGAATATAGGTGTATAGGTTTTGCGGTATGCTGAAAACGATTATTTGGGTATCTACAATCCAGCACGAGTATATTATGTTTTTGAGCTGTTTTTATTGGGTTTAGGGTCAATAAATCAGATTTCCAGAATATAGTATGTCTTTAGTAGTTTACTGCAAGGCATCAAATTAGCTTACATAGAGGTTTTTAGGTATGCTCAATACAATGATTTGGTTATAAAGAGTCGTGCTTGCATATTGCATGCCTTTTCATGTGGTTTCAACGGGTTTAGGGCAGTTAACTTGAGTTCCTGAAAATAGTAGGTGTTCAGTAGTTTGGTACATGGCATCAAAAATAGTCTATATAGAGGTATATCTGTATGTTGAATACAATACTTTGGTTAGCTAGGCTCCAGCGTCCATATATCATGCTTTTTCATGGTTTTGAAATGGGTTATAGTCAATGAACCTGAATTCCAGAATATAGTCTGTCTTCAGTTGTTTGGTAACATATTGCCTGGAGGCCATAAAGACTTGTCTGTATAGGTTCTTCGGTAGGCTAGATACGATAGTTTGGTTATCTATAAACCCGCACAAATACTTGATGGGTTGACAGTTGTTTCGATGGCTATAGGATCGACGAGGTTGTAGAATTTTCAAATCTATTCAGGGTTTGAAAGGTTTAAGGGTGGCACAGACATCAAACACAGCCTGTTACAGGTGATTAAACTAAATGATAACTTAAAAATGAAATTACGCTCGTTCCATTTCACCCTCGCTTGCGAGTTACTAGTTATATTATTTTGCCGCAAAGATACGATCCAATAGTTGTGCTAATATAATACTTTAAAAAGTTGAAAAAGAAGATAGGTCTTCGTTTAGTGATAAATAACTTATTTTTTTCGTAATTATACGAGGATCCCAATTGATACTTGCAGTATATATTTCGGACAGCTGAAATATCATGTTCCTATTGATTCAGGGTATTTTCAGATGTGCAGGGACCACAGAATGCTTTTTTAATTTCATTCCTATTTTGTTAGGAGCCTGCTTTTCCATGCGATTTACTTCAAATATGAGCACAATATATTCATTGTAACCATTCATTTATTCGATAAACAACGCCTGAACAGAATCTGCATTGTAAAATACCCCTTAATTCACCGATCAGCGTAATAATTCTTTCAAATTTCAAAATCCAACATAATTTTCACAGTGACATTACTGCTGTGATCACATATCGCTGGAATGATCGAAGTTTAATCGAGAAACTTATTTCAAAGAATACATTTAATGAATGTAATATTGAAGAGATGAATATATATTTTATTAAAACTTCATGTAACATTTTATTTCTAATTAAAAACTCATAAAAATATTTCACGAATGCATTTTATTGACAATGTCACATCTGCTGGTTCATGGCTCAGAAGAAGGTTTTATACCGTACATTTTCGTTCTGTTCGACACAGTTTGAAAGGTCACTCGTAAATGTTTTATTAGAATGGTTGCTGATGATTTTCGCTGGATCCTACCAAGTATCAGCTTTATAGAAATTCAAAGTGTTTCATTTGCATATATAGTTCTTGTTTTCATAGACGAACATTTAAACTCGATTCTTTTAAAGTTCTAAACAGACATACGTGTCTCTTGGAAGCGTTAATAGATTATGATTGGAACAGAAATGGTATGAGCCATAAAATGTGCATAACTAAAAATAATTTGACATTTCAGCTACAATTTACAATTTTTTAATTACTATGCTATGTAGTATCCGTAAGATTTTAGATTATATTTGTAGTAGTAAACCGATATTTTATAGCAATAAATATAAATTGTAGCGATATGGTGGATGGAGCTAAATTTTTCTGCTGAAAAGATTTAAGAGTAGGCATAACAATGAATAGAGATGTGCATAGAACTCGAAGACAGGTAGGAGGTGGTGGGGATTGAGCGTACATATGTTAGTGTTTCCAAAACTCAAATGTTAATCGTATTGTGAATCCGAATTTTTTCTATTAATGTTAACGAATTATCAAGCGAACAACGACATTAGCACTGTTGCTTAAATTTACGATTATAAATATTTCCAGCCGATAATCTGCTATTTCGTTACGCAAATACAGGACAGAGTAGCCTCAAGGGCGTAAGTTTAACCACTCTCCGTATGCTATTAGCCTTAGCCTAAAATTTGGAGGTTAGATTAAGTGTAAGGGTTAATTTTCCAGAATGTAGAATGCAGCAGTAGAATTCGTCACGTGCCTCGCTTTACACGTCTGTTACGCATTTTGCAAGGCGATTCGATAACGACCGAAACTAAAAAACTGAACGACTATCACTATTACAATATTGATATTAGTATTAAATTTATGTCGATTTATTTTATAGATGCCGAATATTATTTACAGCTCAATACTTCAATTGAACATATTCACCATGTGCAGTCTGACAAATGTCAAAACCGAAGTTAAAGCCTGACCACCGTGGACATAAGAAAATTATTTTTTTATATTTCGGACAAGTCAAACCATGACTAGTGCAGTTGACAACTTGTTACACCGACCTATGCCTCCGACCTATGAGTCTTAAAAAGAAATTTGACCATTGTGTTAGGCTAATTACTGTCCTAGGGGAATTTGATCATTTGCCATTTAGCCTAAATCAAAAATAGCGAGTCGCTTTCGTTGTTATCGATCGGTATCCTCAAGATGGGGGCAGCAGTAAGAGGCAAAACAGAGGTCCTATGTGTGATACCGGTCGGTGACCAAAAATCTGACACGCCCTGGGCTATACCCATAGCTGGGTCCCGATCCAACTCCACTACTTTTGGTCTATTTCGGGGGGAAATTATCATGTGTCTAAACCACTCGGCTATCCTGCTGGTGATCGACTGACAAAGGATGACGTATATGAGCAACTCGACTATACCACAGGTAATCGGTTGGGAGGGCCCAATGCATCGGGACTGCCGAGGTGGAGGTTTGAGGAATGTCGGGATTGGTTAGTTACGGACGTCATAGGTGGATCAGCCGCGGCAATCGGATGCTTCAACCCCTTAACCACAAGATGTCCGTTTGGGTTCACACCGGTTTCTTGGCGACGCGTGATCACCGGTTAATAAGTCCCTTTGCGGCGATGGCGCATCCGCTGAACCACGAACCCTATCAGGTAAGTTGCCTTCGCTGCGTTGTCTGAACGTTTTCCTAGAGCCGGTGCTCGGGTTAGAGGCAATAGCCTCGCCTTTTTGAGTTTTGAATTATTTTAGCCTTGGAGTTACGGGCTTGCTTCCTGCCGCTTTGATTATCCTGTCTATTCATTATTTATACCCTGACTGAGACAGGGGAACTTGATATTACTTACGTTTGGGTCGGGTTTAGCGGTCGGGGTAGGACTAGGGATTCGTGCCACGGTACGTGAAGGGTGGATCGCGACACTCCCGTGAGCCTGCATCGTGGTGCGTTCATTCACTGGGAGCGAAGCTCGCACCCTGACAGTTTAGCGCTCTCGAAGCTCGCGTGAGAGGCCGGTGCCTCCTCTTTTTCTATTTTCTCAGATGGCTTAAACTTCTTGAGAGGGCGCTACAAGAACTGAGATTTTGCTCCAAGCCCTACGGCTTCGTTCCATCAGACTCTACTCTATGGTGAAGCAGCAAACCGAACTCCCGATAATTTTAGGAGTTGGTCGGTCCAACCGTTCTTGGTCCGATTTGAACATTGTTATGAATTGCATGTCGATGGAATTCGTAACAATGTTCAAATGGCCGATGAACGAAACGTGGTGGAACTTATGGGTTTTAGATTGCCAGAGTTAAACCTTGAAACAATTATTCAGGGTCGATCCTTATTCCTAGCGTGACTTTTCCCATTCTAATTGATCAGGGTTACCACCACAGCGCGCAGTGCTTAACCCAAGTGGAGTTGGGATTAAAGTCGTGGACGACCTATCGTTACTGTCGCAAATATATGGCCCCAGGAAGGGCATATCATTTTCTCAATGCATGACCCTGTATTTTCTTGTGTGGCGGGGAAAATTCCCGTCACTGGTCTATTCTGCCCCTAAGAGTCTTGGAGTCAATCGGCGTATCCTATCGGAACGACCAGTAATTAACGAGAGCAATAACTCCGATGAACTTACAATCTGGTCGACCATTCAATTACGCCTTGCACTAAAATGTTCTGTGGCCAACGACGGTTGTATCCGACTGACGCCACAAAGTACCTCACAATGGGCGACTGGAGGCAGAGGTTAGGAGTAGCTGTCGCGCTTTCACATCGTCAGCATCACCTTCTTTGGATTGCCCGGAAGTATTCCCCAGGCTGATCAGAGCCAGGGTGTTGTAATAATTGCTTATTACGCTGAAGGCACGTTAAAAGTGAGGCGATCTGTGCCGGTTTGTACGCCATATTTTAGGAGTTAACAACCGATTTTCCAAAACCGCTTCGTCACCATGATAGTTCTTTTATTGAACCATACAGTGGGTTTAGAGGGGCATTCCCTTTTCGCTAGTGGAATGTCGATATAGGTGCCAAAGCTGGCACAAATTTCTTTATACGAAAAAAGGGGCGGTCTGTGCCAAGTTCGTGGAGGTGTATCCTAGCGAGTACAAATAGTTTCCTAAGTCTGGGTTGCTATTAAGGAAGTCCGACTGTATAACTGTAAATTGAGACGTGGGGGCCAGATCTACAATCTAGAGTGCTAGAATAAGAACGGTCAAGAATGAGTACAAATCACGTGCTCTAGGGGGGCGATTTGTGTCAAGTTTAGAGGTGTTATTTCAGACAGCTACTGTTGGTTTTCAAAAACTAACTACCTCCGTGAATAATCCATTTGGTGGGTCATCTAAAAATCCCGGAGGGGCATCCTCAGGCGTTGAGGCATTTAGATATGTAAGCTCAAATTCGGTCCAAGATAACATCTTTCAGGTAGAAATAAATATATGTCAACTTTGGACCGTCCAGCAGGAACTGATTTAGGGTCCCGATAAATTTTAATGAACTTTCTGGGCAGTTTTATTCCTGGTCTTTACTAAAAGTCCACGAGGCGTTTATCCTACGCTTAGGTAGAAGATAGTCCTACTCTGAAATTGATCAAAAATAGCATAGTTTAGATGGGGGCAGATTTCCGTCGATTTTAGATCGATCGGTAAAGATTAGTTTTGAGTACGGGGAGTTCTATCGAACTTTTCGGGTAGTTTGGTTCGTAAACTATAGAAATGTTCGTGACCTATGTCCTACCCTTGGATCAAGCACGGGCATACCCTAAAGATGATTCAAAATCACAGGTTGGCTGTTGTATTGATCGAATCCATTAAATCATATTTCGAACCCAGCGGGCCTTATTCTATCCGCAGAATCGTAAAAACAGGATCTTTACTGAACTGGCAAGCAGGGCTCGAAATTCGGACCCGTTCTTTCCCTTCTTTGCTTTCCCCCTTCTGCGTCTCCGAACCCCGATGCAGTGTTTTGTTGCTGTGTTGCTGCTTTGTGTGCTCGTATGTATTGCAAATCAGTGCAATTTCCACTGCAATGTATTCTTTCGAACGATGGTAAATTTGAGATTTCTTTAAGGCGTTCGAGGGATAAGGGTGAGCGTGCGACTCTGTCATCGTGCGAGCAAAATATCTATGATGACAGAGAGAGAATGAAAGAGAAATATGTGTGTCAACCCCAATCTATACATATAAGTCTGAAACACTGAAGTATGTAAGACCTAACGGGTCACAATGCCGAAATAAAATAAAATCAGAAAAAGTCAGCGATCAAGTCGCTCTGATAAAATTTGAGGGTTTTGCTTTCGTCAAATCTGAGGAAAAACTTTTCGCAGATCAGATCCGAGCTAATTTTAGATGGTGGGGTGCGTGCTAGATGTCATGTTTTATCCTCAGTTTTGACTTAAACAGGTAATTGTCGGTGTTTTGAATCGTCGTAAGCCCTAATTTGTGTTTCGCGGTTGGTCGTACTTGTATATTTCCCTATCAATTACTTGCCAGTTCATGACTAGTTAGTAAACGGATCCTGCTTATTTGCGCCATCCTACTAATACTGCCGAAGATGATCATATCAATCCTACGAGATAAAGGATTTGACGTATTCCCGGCTCGAAAGAGACGCACGGTTTTACGTACAACCGACGGTTCCTACAAATTTGGATGGCTCTAATATGGTTTGACGTCCTAGAAAAATTCTCAATGCACACGGTCTGACAAAACCCGACACAATGAACAAACATAGCCGAACACTACGAATTCTATCTGTTTCGTGTTTAATATGAAGATATGCTTGAACTGTTTCAACGATAATAGATGATGCCCGTTAAGGGTCTTTCGCCAAATGTTAGTTAGTATACAAATGCATCCATCGTCACATGAAGGAATGGAGCGACCAAAACTATAGCAAAACTCGATGTCACCCTGGAGGCGACAGATGACAGATGTCTATCCAATGTAAGATGTAAGGGTCTCGCACGGACCCTGAATGCATTTGGAAGTCGCGGTGTTTGAGCGCGACTCCTGATAAGTTCACCAATCTCCGTGATATAATGTATAACTATGGAATACTGTATGAACCCGGCATGATTTAACGCAGGGCAATGCGATTTACCTATTATCTGGTCGGTATTAAGGTCCGTTAATTGACTGAAGGTGACACAAGCTTATCAATTTCACTCTAGAAATTTGACCTTGGGCTAAATACTCGCACACAAATACCAAAGCCAAATGCATAAAGATCAATTATGTATTATATTGAAGAATTGTTATCATACAAAGAAAAACTACAACGAAAATTAGATGCGTTCCAATAGAACATCCAATGCCGAAGCACCCCTGAACTCTCAAGACAAAACAGTCAGGCTCAGTCAATCCTAAAATTTTCCAGGTGTCGACCCCAGCCTAGCACCACGCCTCGGCTCCAAAGTCGGGCCTTTATATCCCAAATTTTCTTAACTCGCTTAACAAATTAAATTCTTCAATTAAACTTCTTAACAAATTAAATTTACCCTTCCGGGGCAAAGTGGGGCCCGTGAAGGCCCATGCTGCTTACCGAAGAACGTGATCCGCTCGACCTCGATCGCTGTCCGAGCGCCGAACATTCTACTAAAACTAGCAAAGTTTACAGTAGTTCTATGCCCCAAATGATTCTTACCGCAAGCTTCCAGTACTATGACTTACTGAAAATAAAAAATTTTAACCGTGATCAGCTCATGGAAAAGTTCTCTAGAACCCTAACTCAGCTCAATCAGCTTCAAAAATTTGGATCTCTGACATCCAAATGATTTGTTTGTAGTCTAGCTACAATCACAGGGAAACAGAGAGACTTCGGCCAAAATTTTCCTACTTAGAATCCGCGCAAAGAGAACCGATCAGGCGTTGGTAATTCCAAAGCTCAGTTGAGGTAGCAATTGTTGTACGAGAGCGAATGCATTACGGCGGACGGAAGAATCAACTCACGGAATCACCTACTTGCTACAGTTAAACTAAGAATTTTGTGGTTATCTATAAAGCACCTACCTATATTCCAAACCTTGGGGAAATTAAACCCCCTTCATCATGTCCTAACTACCCACCCATACTTACAATGTTGATCCCTGCGGGCAGCACCAGCTTGTACCCCTTTACGCGCCACTGGTCGTCATGCGGATTCCGTCGAAGACCGCCCAATCGTAAAAGCATAGCGCGAAAAGCAATACAACCTTGAGTAAAATACTAGCTATGTCACGGAGCTGGTCAGTAGAGTCGACCGAACTCCGTGGTGTCGAAGTCAGACTGATTCGAAGATTCTGAGCGTCACACGTAAACTCGAAATTTTTGCTATACTTTAGCATAGCACCTTTGTCGCCGTATAATCGCCAATCGGAAAAGTTCGAAAATCGAGGCCCTTCTTGTCTACCGTATACTAAAGTCCCATTCAGGAAAGCGGGACAACAAAAGATCTGCACCTGCAAATCAAAACAATTTATCTAAAAAATATTAATTACCGACCTTAAAATTATTATATTACATTATTAATAATACTAAATTGAATTCCTAAGCATGAACCCCGACCCAAATTCTACAGTAGATTTTCTATGAAAACTATGCTTTTACGTGCACACATTGCACGTTTATCTCTTGTCTGGTTTTATCCATTTGTTGCGACACCTGCCGATTTGTGCCATTCAAATCCAAATTTCCAATGTCTTACATGGGCCAACGTGCAAATATTGCACGTTTATATGTTCGTCTGGCGGCGAAATTCTTGTGTTTACTTGTACAGTTCGTACCGCAGACTTCTACAGTTGACTCCATGCTAGCCACGTCCCGACATGCAAACATTACATACGTTTGTATTTATTTCTGATTTCGAATGTTTCATGAGCTAATGACCGCTTCGGGGGCATCCCGAGGGGGAGCGCGTGAGCTAATGATCCTCCTCGGGGCCAGGGACGGCGCACCATCTGAAAATCCCCCAGCCGGGAAGGCGCCTCCGTCCAGAACCCACGGGGATCATTGCAGGGCTCCGAACCTACCCCCTATCCCTCTATGTCCCTATATACCTACATATTTTGTTAAATTCATAAAACTTACGAATTCAAAAAAATTTTATATTTATTATATATATCCTTATATTTCATGTATGTATATATATCTGTCTAGTCGGCCTCATTGTTTCAACTTCTATACTATATATGATTATTGTTATTAATTATTAATATAGTTACTATTTAGTTAATAATTCTAATTATAATTTAGTGTTGATCTTAAGAAATGGAGAGCTAATGGCACAAAGAGGGAGACAGCAGGAGAAAAAGAAAAGAGACAAAACAGAGAGAGAATGGAAAAGCGAGGAAAAAGGAAACACAAGAAGAGAACAGACACGACAAACAACAAAGAACGACCAAAAATATCGGCTAAAGAGAGGCAGAAAAGAAAAAGAAAAAACGAAGCGAGGGAAGGGTGTGGGGGTAAGGTGTTCCCAAGAAATTTCAGTCGGCTGGGACTAAATTCGGTTCCAGGACGAAGAGAGGGTTCGATTGATACCAAACAAAATGGGAAAGGACGCAATATTAGGAGCTAACCCACTCGGGTTGATTTACGTATATTACTTTAGTGTGCTTTAGCGGGCTCGCGCGGTTTAATGGCTGGGCGAAGTGATGCCCCCAAGCCATCGTTAGACTCGTCATGAGGTGGCGGTTCAGATGGGTGGGATTTATAAAAGTGCTAAAATAGTAAGAATAAAGAGAGCGTTGACTAAGGTGGGGCGCTATTTACGGTTGTCCTGTATTAACGGGAAGGCAGACGGAGACCCGCCGGGTATATTTGGAGTTGTCTCGCTAGATTCCCCTAGTGGACTTGTATCAATGAGGGGTGATCTGCAGACTTCGAGTTGAGAATAAAATTTTCAGAATTTCATGCGCACTATTAAACTTAGGCGACTTCGGAGCGTACTTTAGCGGATCACTACGGGTCAACGGATGGTCAGTTTGAGGCCCGCCGCACTTTGTTGTGCTAGCCAGTGGTCGCATTTCAGTGTTCAGGATTCGTGGAAATATAATACTATTTCACAAAATGAAGGGAAAGTAGATGTCGAGTTCTGTTGTACATAATAGAAATGACATATACTATTGGGGCTCGTTATAGCGAGTGAACCGCTGGGCAGATGGGGGCCCCCGGGGACTCGTTGGAATCCTTGATGTCTGGGTTATACGGAGATGTATAAAACTGTTAACGGAGTAGCTCCTGAAACAGTAGCGAGCGGTTACAACGCTCCTGATCGAGGGATTTTGGGAGAACATTGGAGGATGCAAACAATTTGTGTCGTATCTTGCACATTAGGCAAAGAATGAAATGAAACTTAATGGTGCTCGTTAGATGTAGGTTAGATGTAAACATTAAAATGATACCCAAGATGTCGACATAGGGTACTCCACAGAAAATCATGCGGAATTATAAACGCGGTGATCGTATTAATTTTAAGGCAGTTTAACCCAGATCGGTCGGCTTACAGCCCAAAACGGGTTAGGCTGGATACGACACATCGGGAACATGGCGAGCTAGTGTTCACCCGAATACCAGGAAGATCAGATTTAGGAAAGAAGTAAGAACTAGACGATTGGCGTAGAATAGAAGGTGATCTAGTGATAACAACAACGTTACCTAGCATAAGCAGCGGTTGTTTAAACGAATGGGAGATGAATCTATTAATATAACTCTATAACCCGTGCACCTATTTTCTTCTGAAGGGCATCGCTAGAAAGGCCATGAAGTTCCGCGCAGAAAAACATTCGGGATTCAGGTTTGAATTCCAAACCGTTGGCCGGTTACGGCTTATTGAAGCCGTGCTCGGTTACGAACATAGGTCGACATTGTCGTTTCGCTTTTATTGTTTCCTTCTAGTCTTACCATTATAGGATGTTTTAGACGAGCTTGGTAGATTTGATATTTCGATGTTTGACTAGTCCCTAGCGAGTTTGAGTGACATTGCCGTTCGTCTTTCGGCGAAGGGTCGAGGAGCCTCCTATTCCCGGATTCTGATCCTACGTGTGTAAGAAAGTCTTTCTAAAATTTGACCTGGTCGAAGTCTCTAAAACCTAAAACTCTTCCTATAGTTGGTGCGATTCTGTCCAATTTAAATTTTCCTCATCCTTCATTACATCTCCTAGATTTGATACGTGCATGAAGACAAAAGCATATCATATACAACCGACAAACATACCACCATGAAAGGCGGTTAAGATTGCATACGACAAAGGACGGACAAGACTATACGAGCAATACGAGCTCATGGCGCTATGGCGGCCAATGTCATGCGATGGAACATGGAGTCAACACATGTCGATGTGTTGGTTGTCCCACTTAGAGGGGTCGTTAATGCGCGAGTAAACTTAAGGTGACCCCGCCAACCATCCTATTTGGTATTTTTGCATAAAATTTGTTACGGAACGTTTTGGCTGAATTGAAATTCGGCGTAAATCTGTTCGCGAACACAGCGCTCACGGTTAAAACCTAACCATTTTGTGTTCGCGAAAGTTGAAGTAAAATTAGCCAAATTTTTGAGAACGAAAATTTGTCGATTTGATTGTGACGTCACTTTTGCATTAAATTTGTTCGCGAACACTTTAATCCACATTAAAATGATAATGAATTAGGGAACAGAATTTCTGCAAACTGAAATCGCCAAAATTCTGCTTGAACACATGGTATAATTTTTGGCCTTGGATTTGATTTTGCCGATTTTTGGTTAGCGAAAAAACCAATGAAATTAAGCCTGTTTTCCGTAACAAGGGTTTGGGATTCGATATCGGGAATGACTGAATAAGATGGTTGACGGGGTCACCTTAAGTTTACTCACGCATAAGCCCATAATGGACCTTTAAAAGAGCGCGGGCCAACGTGACAGGCCGGAACGGCTCTGTTACACAATAACTATAAATTACCAAGTTATAAATTATAATTAAAGTTATAAAAGTTTTGGCCCAAAATAGGCCTTCTAACATATCTATTGTCTTGCGTAGAGCTGTTGGGCTAAAACAGTGCTTTGATCATGCAGCGTATAGATACATGCATGGTGAAAATTTCAATAAAATATCGCCAATCTAGTACTAGTTATAAGAGGCAGCAATAACAGTTTCGACTTTCTGCAACAAATTTAGCAGTTGTGCCCCATTTTTGACCTAGTGAATGGGGTAGCCTCTTGGTTTTATGTCTGTAAATGCCTTCGATATGGTGTTATGCGCTACGAAGATTGGAACCATGTCAGCTTCCTTGCTACCACATTATAGACTCTAAATTCGCAATAGTTTTGCCTTAAAATAGTCGTTGTTAAACACTGCTCGTGAAATGACAGACACTAGCGGACAAATGTGCAATATTTAAATGCATCAAACGTAAAAACGATGAATCTTTTCCAAAGATCTGACCGCTGTAGTTGTTGTAATAAAATTGCGAATTAATGTCTTAACCAGTTCACGCGATAATCTATCTTAATGCAGAGTATTTATAATCAGCAATCTCGTTTGCAGGAAAACTGATTTTAGCTCGTTTATCAAACATGGAAGTTTTTCGTTGAAAGTGAGAAAAAGCTCCATCAGTAAACTTTTGAGTCCGTGGCATACAGGGAATATCGCTGATTGCACAGGTACAACTAATTACAGACAAATAATTACCCGCAAAAATTAATGGCTGTAATTATCCGGCTGGATAACCAGAGTGCCGACAAAAACTGGCTAACCGTTTTTCTTATATAAAATTCAACTGTGATATTCAATGTACGTTGTCATAGTAAAATTTTCACTAATTAACAGCTAATTATCAATATAACGCCCTCAGCAGCTACAACTGGCACAAAGTAGTTTTTGGCTTTCTAATTTCGTGAAGAAACGGTTTTATAGCTATTGCTGACAAAAGTACGCTACTAACCAAACTAAAGTTAGCGAAAATATTGTTGTTTAGGGAAAACCATTGTGTTATACATGATTGCACATTGTCTAATGATACTTTTTACGTAATATATTTCGTTGTTTTCTATCGAGCTATGTATCTATGTAATAACGGGATGCAGCTGCATGGCGCAACTTCCTAACACCATGCCCATACGACCCCGGCTATCATAACCTCAAGGGTGGACCATAATTTCGTAATTTTAACACATTTCTTGTTCAGACCCAAGAAGCTATGGAGCTTAGTAGCAGGCGCGCTTCACGAGGTGAGTTCGGACACCGACCGATTGGTTGCGCACGTGTCTAGTATTTCGGCATGATTACTGAGTCCCCCAGCGAGGTTGACATCGAAACCTGCTCCCAGGTCATAATGTCAGACCAATATTCATGATTCTGAGCTCACCTGGATGTTGTTTAATTCGTTATCAATGAAAAGTAAATTTGAACGAAGGTTCGGCATTAGTGGAAATTTCAATTTGATCTCGATTAGCTATGGTTCTAGCCCTATTGGTTCGTTGTAGCTTATGTGGCCCCCACAGGGATCCGACAATCCCTGAAAGTTTAACGTCGGTTGCTCCGGTCGATGAATTGATAACTGTTAATGTTCGTTTATGACAATGTAATTGTCCTACTAAATTTTAACTGTACTTTGGGCGTGACATTTTCGCCAGTGGTTTCCATTGAAGATTTCTTGGATTTCTATAGCAATAATTCCCTTTCTCACCTATGATGACATTTAAGGCGAACCGTGCACGTCGGGGCTTGGGATATTCTCACCCACAAGCCGGGGCGTGTAGAGTTAACGGTCCAAACGGACGTACGTATTGCGTTTGAGAATGAACAACACGGAACACCATGCGTGATTTTCAAGATTTTATTTGAGTCTATGTACAACACAAAAGAGCGAGGGTATCAGTATAAGGGCATATGAAAATGCAGGTTATGGGCAACGGTATTCAAGCGCCAATTTTAGTCGGCCGCATTCAACAATAAGGGAAGTCGCGGCAAGAGCGAATGTGATCACGGAGAATGTCCGGCCGGAAACTATCATCCCCGCGATACCCCATTTTAGCGATAACTGACTCCGCTAAGGGACGAGTCGTAAGTTTCGGTGTGCTTCGAAATTCACTCTCTGTAGGGCGCGGTGCTACTAGCATTCATAGAAATTACGGGGGGAAGGTCCTTTGGGACGTATGGGGGGTCGACCCCGTGTTAGTCGAGCAAGGGTGAAGAAGCAGGACTCGCTAATAGTGCTTAAACCATTTATGAGACGCGGGTAGACACAAGAAAGTGGTGGACCGTGCCTAATTTATATTCCAATACCCAGCTACTCATTCGAATACGGTACATGTAATTGCATAATCAAAAGCATTAAATCATGGTACAGAAATAGTGTATGGTAACATTTATGAGATCAGCTGTAGTACGGCTGCAAGCATGGTAATGACTGCTCGGATATAGTACAAACAGACGGTGTTAGCAAGCATCAAACAGGATGCGAGGTACTATCGATACGACCGGATGAGAGGTAGATCCGTCGAGTGTAAACGACTAATACCATAATTCTACCCAGAATTCCTACAGTTACTTTCCTATCGTCCCACCAAAGGGGCGGGTCCTACGCGCGTTATTGTCAACTACTACTCAGGTAACTGACCGAAGCGGGTGTACAGGGCGTCCGATGGGCAAACGCTTTCTACGCTCATCGTGCAACCGATAGGCGGGGAAGGGGGGCGCATGAGGACAACGTTCGGATATCGCCCTCACGTGCTAGCCCGGTTGTCCAGTTTTGTTTCGATACTGTTGCCAACTTCATGGGGGTTTTGGGGATGGGGCGCGACCTACGGGCGCTCCAACACGGTCGGTTCGTTTGCTACGTTTATTCTCCCTAGTTTGGGTCGTTTTAGGAAAGTGGGGCATGAGGTAGTTCGCCTCGGACGTGTCTGCGCCCCTTCTTGGTGGGTGTTTCTTTTCTTTGTTTCTTTCCTTTTCCGTTGTCTATTTTGTCGTTCTTTCCTCCCGTTTTTTCCCTACTACTTATCCTATAGCCTTAGTGTGCTGTACTTACGCTGCAGTTGTGCAGCGTCTCTACTGCACTATCGAAATCGTGCAGTCGGGTTATCATCGACACAGTAGTCGATGCTCCTAGGCGTGCTTAGTCGACTGGTCAAAATCGGTGATTCTGCAGCGTGCTTAAATTCCCCGTACAGGATCGAATCTGAAATCTTGAAAACGAAAAAGAGAGAGACGAGGAATAAGCTAAATCGGGGCATACATAGTACATAGCCTAACGGGCAACCAGGGATAAAACAAAACCAAGACTAAACTCAACGATCAACTCGCTCCGGAAAAAAATCGGGGTTTTGCACTCGCTCGCCTTGAGACCAAAACGGCTCGAGCGAGGGGGGATAGCTGTCTTTATTGGGCGGGGATACTATATAATTTTTTTGAAGTCGAGGGCACGGAGCTTGCCTCCCGCGAGTGGACAGCAACAGGGGATGGCGTTCGGGCACGTTGACGGACTAATTTAGTAATGTCAATTTCTCGGACGTTAGCCCCGACCGTGGGCCATGAAGATGTACCACTGTGAACTTGGGTAATCTTGATAGTTCTATGGAAGTAGTTTTGGGTGGACGGTACAATGCCGTATTTTCGGGTTTCTGGCGCGCGGCACTACATGGGGCTGTCGGAATTTTGAACGGCAGGGAGTATTGCCCTCCAGCCTGGTCGGGTAAAATCGGGAACGAGGGTAGTCGCCTAGAAATAATCCGGTTAGTCGTTCTAGTGAAGATTCTGTATCTGTTGTGGAGACCGATCGAGTCTGCTGGTCTGATTTCAATGTACCTATAGCTTTTATTAATGTGTGAACAATACATCGCTATGAAGTAGAAACGGATAATCAAAACGGAGACAATCTGCGAAAATTACTCCTTACGGAAAGTAAATACCTTAATCTCAAGCTGGAGTACTTAGAACTTGATCAATCTTTTGTATTCCCAAATTTTCTTAACTCGTTCGGATAAGCAAAATTTTGGGGCTTCCTAGAGCCCAACGGAGGTTAGTTCTCCGTTCTCAATCTTCACGTCTGTTCGAGTTCAAACACGACATGAGTGTTAAACAGTCAACTAAGCTGTAAATTTGTAAACCATAACTGTAAATAGTAAAGCAAGTCCCTACTGTTTCAGCTCAAATGCATTGGAAAGTTTGGCCCATGTCACCTTTAGGGGCTTCCCATTTTCCCGTCGGAAATTATATTACGTTGTTGTGTGGGTCCCATATATTAGACACACATTTTGTATATTTTGTATTTCCCATTTTCCCGATTTCCCGTTTTCCCAATTTCCCATATTCTCAACCAGTACAATGTGAGAAGTCAGGTGAACGGGAAATTGGGAAAACGGGAAACTGGGAAAACGGGAAATTGGGAACACGAAAAATTGGGAAATTGGGAAATTGCAAATCGGGAGAAGGGGAATACGAGAAATTGGGAAAGGGGGAAATTAGCAAAACGAAAAATCGCGAAAATGAGAATTTATGAAAATCGGAAACTGGGGAAACGGGTATTTCCGGATCTTGACTTTCTTGCTTTCCAAGGTTCACATTTCCCATTTTACGAACTTTCCTGTTTTTCAACATTTTTCTATTTCCCAATACTATGAGTTCTCGACAGTTTCGTGTTTCAGCATTCCCCCACATTTCCCCCACATTTCCCCACCTCAGTGTTTCCAAATATTGTGTCGTTTCGCCACTTTAGCTGTTTTCCAGTATTTTCCGTATTCCGAGATCCTCTGGTTTTCCTTAACGATGAATCCACCTTATTACCAATATACAAGCCTAGGGTTTGGCTCTTCCCAGGGGGCTTGTAATCTCGGTTTTGCATTTTATATTGTAACAACGAGCAATCGCGAAATGGAATCGCTGACAGCTGTAAGGCTTTAATTTTAGACTGAAAATGTTACTTTAAAATAACTTTCAGATTTTAATAAAAAGTTTCAGGGGTTTTACGATCGACGAACTTGAATACCGGAATTGTGTAGTCTGTCTTCAATTGTTAGGCTATGTATCGCGTGCAGGTCGTCAAACATGGCATATATTGTGTTTTTCGCTAAGCTGATTACGACAGTCTGATTATCTACTCGACACCAATAGTTCATACCTTTTGGGTTTTAAATGTGTTTAGGGTCAATGAACGCGATTTTAAAATATAGTCTCTCTTCGGTTGCTGGGTTATGTATTGCATACTAGGCATCAACAATGGTCCATACATATGTTATAGTACGCTGAATACAATCATCGATATCTACAACTTTTCAGAACAATACTTTTTGTAGGACCTCTCTCAGGAACGCTGCGAGCCTGAATATGATACGGTGATATTTTTCTTCTAATAAATTTTTCAAATTTCGTCAAACTTTATTTCCAGAATTGTGTACACTGTCTTCATTTGTTAGGTTATGTATCGCGTGCAGGCCATAAAGCATGTTGTATATTATATTTTTCGATAGGCTGAATACTACAATTTGGTTGTCTACAATCCGCCCCATATGGTGAATGCCTTTTTCAGAGGTTTTCAATGGGTCTAGGGTCGATGAACACGATTTCCAGTATATAGTCTGTCTTCTATTGTTGGGTTATTTATTGCGTGCTAGGCATAAAGCGTGGTACATATATATGTTTTAGAACACTGAGTACAATCATCGACATATACAACTTTTCAGAACAATACTTTTTGTGGAACCTCTCTTAGGGTCCCTGCGAGTCTAAATATGATACGGTAATATTTTTCTTGAAATAAATTTTTCAAATTTCGTCAAACTTTATTTGCAGAATTGTGTAGACTGTCTTCATTTATTAGGTTATGTATCGCGTGCATGCCATCAATTTTACGGTATTTGGTTATCTGCAATTTACCACGAATAATTCATGCATATTTCAGCGGTTTAGGATCGAAGAACACGATTTCCAGAACATAGTCTGTGTTCGATTGTTGGGTTATGCATTGATTGCTAGGCATCAAACATGGTTTACATATATGTTTTAGTACACTGAATACAATCATCAATATCTACAAGTTTTTAAATTGGCTTAGGGTCGATGAACACGATTTCTAGATTATAATCTGTTTTCTTTTGCTGAGTTATGTATTGAGTGCTCGACATCAAGATTGATCTATATATGTTTTAGTACGCTGAATACAATCATCGCGATCTACAACTTTTCAGAACAATACTTTTTGTGGAATTTCTCTCAGGGCCGCTGAAGGCCTGTACATGATACTGTGATCTTTTTCTTGAAATAAATTTTTAAAATTTCGTCATACTTGATTTCCAGAATTGTGCTGTCTGTCTTCATTTGTTAGGTTATGTATCGTGTGCAAGCCATAAACCATAGTCTATATTATATTTTTCGATATGCTAAATACGACAATTTGATTATCTTCCATCCACCACAAATAGTTCATGCCTTTTCCAGCAGTTTTAAATTGGCTTAGGGTCAATGAACACGATTTCTAGAATATAATCTGTTTTCTTTTACTAGGTTAGGTATTGCGTGCTCGACATCAAGAATGATCTATATATATTTTAGTACGCTGAGTACAATCATCGAGATATACAACTTTTCAGAACAATACTTTTTGTGGAACCTCTCTTAGGGTCCCTGCGAGTCTAAATATGATACGGTAATATTTTTCTTGAAATGAATTTACAAATTTCGTCAAACTTTATTTTCAGAATTGTGAGACTATCTTCATTTATTAGGTTATGTATCGCG
>JASANE010002433.1:0-43375 GCA_030248225.1 Trileptium ribeirensis | reverse complement strand
GATCCATATTGATACTTATCCATGACTATTGCGGATGTATCATTTCGACAAGGTGATTCCAAGATAGAGAACGGCGATCCGACGCATAGTCCTGATATGACGGAATATAAAGTCGACCAAACTGAAGGAACATGGCATAAGTTTGCTGAGTTCTACCGTCAGTCTACATATTGATACTGATCCATGACTATTGCGGATGTATCATTTCGACAAGGTGATTCCAAGATAGAGAACGGCGATCCGACGCATAGTCCTGATATGACGGAATATAAAGTCGACCAAACTGAAGGAACATGGCATAAGTTTGCTGAGTTCTACCGTCAGTCTACATATTGATACTGATCCATGACTATTGCGGATGTATCATTTCGACAATGTGATTCCAAGATAGAGAACGGCGATCCGACGCATAGTCCTGATAGGACGGAATATAATATCGACCAAACTGAAGGAACATGGCATAAGTTTGCTGAGTTCTACCGTCAGTCTACATATTGATACTGATCCATGACTATTGCGGATGTATCATTTCGACAATGTGATTCCAAGATAGAGAACGGCGATCCGACGCATAGTCCTGATAGGACGGAATATAATGTCGACCAAACTGAAGGAACATGGCATAAGTTTGCTGAGTTCTACCGTCAGTCTACATATTGATACTGATCCATGACTATTGCGGATGTATCATTTCGACAATGTGATTCCAAGATAGAGAACGGCGATCCGACGCATAGTCCTGATAGGACGGAATATAATGTCGACCAAACTGAAGGAACATGGCATAAGTTTGCTGAGTTCTACCGTCAGTCTACATATTGATACTGATCCATGACTATTGCGGATGTATCATTTCGACAATGTGATTCCAAGATAGAGAACGGCGATCCGACGCATAGTCCTGATAGGACGGAATATAATGTCGACCAAACTGAAGGAACATGGCATAAGTTTGTGAGTTCTACCGTCAGTCTACATATTGATACTGATCCATGACTATTGCGGATGTATCATTTCGACAATGTGATTCCAAGATAGAGAACGGCGATCCGACGCATAGTCCTGATAGGACGGAATATAAAGTCGACCAAACTGAACGAACATGGCATAAGTTTGCTGAGTTCTACCGTCAGTCTACATATTGATACTGATCCATGACTATTGCGGATGTATCATTTCGACAATGTGATTCCAAGATAGAGAACGGCGATCCGACGCATAGTCCTGATAGGACGGAATATAAAGTCGACCAAACTGAAGGAACATGATATAAGCTGCCGCGGTTTGCTGAGTTCTACCGTCAGCCTACATATTGATACTGATCCATGACTATTGCTTTCCGCTAGATATATGTATTTATGGGAATACTGTCTAGTACCAGTAACCTTGATCAAGACCAGGGCCTTATCATTGTATAATTTTGATATTTTAGGAAGGAATGGCTTTCTGTCATCGGCTCACCCTACTGTATAATCGAACGAGCGGAGTTTACAAACGAACGCGACATCGAAGCCCGAGAACACGTTCGGTTCCTTATTCGCTATGCTAAGCCGGTATCGGATCCTAAAAATACCGACAACGCCGGTGGTGGTGCTACTGTCACAGACGGCAATAAAAATATTGCTGACCCAATACCTGTCTCACCTCAAGATAACGAGGAGGGCAGTGTTGATGGTGCCGGAGTTGTAGACCCAGAACGCCCAGATAATCTTGGTGCAACTGAGCTCGACGGCGGACAGGTCGAAGCAGCTGTAAGCGACGGTGCGGATCTTCGGCATTCCAATATTAAACACGAGTGTCTAGATAAATCGATTTTGCCTAACGAAAACACTCACGAAAGTGTGGATCGCCAAGCTTCGTTGATTTTCGATATGGATACAGCCGACGCCGATGTTCCATCAAAACAGGATAGTAGCCGCGGTGGGAGGCTGGAGAGAGCCCATCAACCGAGCAGCATTGAAAAGCTCAAATTTTGTCGCGAAGGATCTCAACGGGATGATGATCATATTAGACCAGCAATTGAAAAAATCAAGGTCGTAGCATCGCCACCGGACTCAAGTGCCGCAAGTAGTTGTAGTGGGACACCACAAACCACTCCAAGATCGACCAGACATTCCAGCAGGCAGACTAGTATAGTCGGTCAGCCGCAATCATCCGTAGCGTCTGACAATTTCGATAGATCAATTGGTGATAGTGCATCAGAGCAGAAACAGTCAAATAGTCGGAAGGGATCATTAAAATCCGTCAAACCCATCGATGTTTTGGGCCAGAGCCGTATCAAGGATGGTAGTACTGAGCGTGTGGAAAAGTCTGAGGCTGATGCCACGAGCATAAAACAAAGTGCAATGAATATTCACAATGCTTTCAAGGACATAATTGGTGATATTGGCAGTACAAGCCCCCAGGCAGTGCTTGCTGACGTTGGGAATGATGACAATAATGGTAGCGGTTATGAAATCAAGAAACATTTTACGACCGACAACGACCAACAAAAATGCCCTAGCCATAAGTGTGAAACTGAAACTACGGAATCTAAAAAGACTCAAACCAGTCCTGTTGTAATTGCAGCGGGGACACCGGTTCCTAGCGATTTCATTTCAACGTGTGTTGAAACAATAGCTAACGCAGCTGATGAAGGGAACAAAGCAAAGATTCAGAAAAGAACTCAAGGCACCGATCCAGATCCGGATTTAATTCAGGAATGCGAAAATAAATTGTCCACAAGATCTCCTAACCAGGTTAGTATAGAGTTTCATCAGAGACTTCAGCAGCAGTGTGAATCAGCTGAAAATCGGAACGATATTCAGCATTCGGATAAGCAGCGCCAAAACGATCAAGAAAGCAAACCTTCAGCAAATCCATCAGCTAGACAAGATGGTCATGGATCGAATCAGACGTGCTCTAAAAAGGATGATAATGATGAAAATGCTGACGCTGGCGGCGCTCAATCGTCATCTACAACTACAACACCAGCTGCTGGTGCTGCAACTGTACAGGCAACACCGTCGGCAACCGTTATGAAACAGCCTGTTGTGCGATCAGAATCGCCTCCAGTGGAACCGACGATTACGGACGAAATTATCGAAACGCTTGTCGATGAAGATTCGGTCGAACACGTTTAACAAACTCATACTTTAGTCGGGTGCTAAATACCAAATTTACGGGCGAACTCAGGGCTATGATGCAAAACGCAAAACTTTGTCTATATGTAGCTGCTCTTTTAAATAATATTATAAGTATAGCTGTCCAATGTCTGTGGGCTGTACAGGGTTAGATTGTTTCAGGTAAAAAAGGGATGCACAGCGAGGTGGATAGGCCAAGGGGTAAACATAAGATTTCCCCAATTGTTCCCAGTTTTTCCTCTTAATTTTCCATATTTTCATAGCTGTCCAGTGTCTGTCGGCTATACTGGGTTAGATTGTTTCAGGTAAGAAGGGCTGGACAGCGAGGTGGGTAGGCCAAGGGTTAACCATAAGATTTCCCCAATTGTTCCCAGTTTTTCCTCTTAATTTTCCATATTTTCATAGCTGTCCAGTGTCTGTCGGCTATACTGGGTTAGATTGTTTCAGGTAAGAAAGGCTGCACAGCGAGGTGGGTAGGCCAAGGGGTAACGAAAAGATTTCCCCAATTGTTCCCAGTTTTTCCTCTTAATTTTCCATATTTTCATAGCTATTCAGTGTCTGTCGGCTGTACAGGGTTAGATTGTTTCAGGTAAAAAGGGCTGCACAGCAAAGTGGATAGGCCAAGGGGTAACCATAAGATTTCCCCAATTGTTCCCAGTTTTTCCTCTTAATTTTCCATATTTTCATAGCTGTCCAATGTCTGTCGGCTGTACAGGGTTAGATTGTTTCAGGTAAAAAGGGCTGCACAGCAAAGTGGATAGGCCAAGGGGTAAACATAAGATTTCCCCAATTGTTCCCAGTTTTTCCTCTTAATTTTCCATATTTTTATAGCTGTCCAGTGTCTGTCGGCTATACGGGGTTAGATTGTTTCAGGTAAGAAGGGCTGGACAGCGAGGTGGGTTGGCCAAGGCTTAACCATAAGATTTCCCCAATTGCTCCCAGTTTTTCCTCTTAATTTTCCATATTTTCATAGCTGTCCAGTGTCTGTCGGCTATACTGGGTTAGATTGTTTCAGGTAAGAAGGGCTGCACAGCGAGGTGGGTAGGCCAAGGGGTAACCATAAGATTTCCCCAATTGTTCCCAGTTTTTCCTCTTAATTTTCCATATTTTCATAGCTGTCCAGTGTCTGTCGGCTATACTGGGTTAGATTGTTTCAGGTAAGAAAGGCTGCACAGCGAGGTGGGTAGGCCAAGGGGTAACGAAAAGATTTCCCCAATTGTTCCCAGTTTTTCCTCTTAATTTTCCATATTTTCATAGCTATCCAGTGTCTGTCGGCTGTACAGGGGTAGATTGTTTCAGGTAAAAAGGGCTGCACAGCAAAGTGGATAGGCCAAGGGGTAACCATAAGATTTCCCCAATTGTTCCCAGTTTTTCCTCTTAATTTTCCATATTTTCATAGCTGTCCAATGTCTGTCGGCTGTACAGGGTTAGATTGTTTCAGGTAAAAAGGGCTGCACAGCAAAGTGGATAGGCCAAGGGGTAAACATAAGATTTCCCCAATTGTTCCCAGTTTTTCCTCTTAATTTTCCATATTTTTATAGCTGTCCAGTGTCTGTCGGCTATACGGGGTTAGATTGTTTCAGGTAAGAAGGGCTGGACAGCGAGGTGGGTAGGCCAAGGGTTAACCATAAGATTTCCCCAATTGCTCCCAGTTTTTCCTCTTAATTTTCCATATTTTCATAGCTGTCCAGTGTCTGTCGGCTATACTGGGTTAGATTGTTTCAGGTAAGAAGGCCTGCACAGCGAGGTGGGTAGGCCAAGGGGTAACCATAAGATTTGCCCAATTGTTCCCAGTTTTTCCTCTTAATTTTCCATATTTTTATAGCTGTCCAGTGTCTGTCGGCTATACTGGGTTAGATTGTTTCAGGTAAGAAGGGCTGCACAGCGAGGTGGGTAGGCCAAGGGGTAACGAAAAGATTTCCCCAATTGTTCCCAGTTTTTCCTCGTAATTTTGCTTATTTTCAAAATTTCCTAGAAATCGTAATTTTGCTCATAATTGCTGAAATTTACCCCACATGGTGAGTCCAACCCTACAACAGGCAAACTGGGGGGGGGGCGGACAAGGGTTGCCGTACCACAGTGAACACCTATGAATTATATATTGCCTGTCTTCAAAAAAGAATATGAAACGCAGCTAGTTTTAAACGGTGAGATTGTTGAGATATTGGTCAATATTTGACGATGCTAATATTTGTCCAAGTACAATCATGGTGGGTGTAACTGTATACTGAATATATCTCTATACTGAAAAGCACAAGCTTAGAATTGAAATCACATGAAGCTGCTCTAAACCAAATTAAATATACATTTTTAATAAGAAACTAAAAATTAACCATCAAAATTTACTTTTAGCTATTTAACGCTTATTGTCCACTGTGTCTACGGAGCATGATATAATCATTAAACGTTCAAATTATAGACAACTTGAGCATGCACGGATATAAAATATGGATATATATTTATACAAGTTATTGAGGAACCAAATATCGGTCATAAAATAAAAGACGTTTTCATGTGAATCATGGTGCCAAAACGACATAGGTAGCTTTTGGTCAAAAAGTTTATTTTAAATTTGATGTTTAATACTGGTACAGAATAAAATGTTACACCGGTCGGAAATGTTTGACAATTTCTCTTCGGCTGAAATTCATGACATATTGTCTATGCACAGCAGCTACGTCCACTCTTGTTGCTAAATGTTATGGCAGATCTAGTACTCACACTTCAATTTTAGATCTTAGAAAGCTCTATGTTCTCGCTGTAGTTGAATAGACTTCACCGGTATGTTCCTCTGTTCGATATTGAAAAGATACCATGCCTTATTATATCCAAAAAATATTTTCTTTTTACAACTTACTACATTGTCAGCTAACTACATTGTCTAAATTTTGAAAACCTATTATTTTTGGAATTGATGGCACTTAAAACAATGATATAATAGGCTAAATCCTCTGTCTCTTCAAACTACTTTCTTTACCAATATGCTTTGAATTATGCACTGATAACCGCACGCGTTCACTTAAACATTAAAACTTTAAAAGGAAGCCATAAATAACACTCAAGTCATTAATTTAAAATATTCTGATCAACAATAGACTTTAGCTCATAATTCTAAAGTTCGAAAAATATTTCTGATTCGTGCCTACCTTATTAGGCAGGTGCATACATGGTCACGCTCCGAGGTCCCAGTGGGTACTTGGGGGAGACCTTCGGCCTCCCCATGTGGGTCACCTGGTCGGCGGGAGGGGGGGTGAGTCGTCAGGGGGCTGGATTTTCGAAATTTTTTGAACTGAAATTTTTTCAATGCTGCCAATTTTCTCCAATTTCCCCCCGATTTGTGCTTATTTGCCTTCATTTTTATCAAAATTTTCTTCGAGGTTTCGAATAAAAATCGAAAAATATTTTGTCATAATATGGTTCTAATGATGGTTTTAACCATCTCGCCGAACTGAGTCCGGCGGCACCAAAAGTAACCGGCTTCTTCTAAATTAGCAATTTTCGAGCTGTAGGCGTCATAGTCTAAAGGAGCCATTTCGATTTTACGAAATAATAACTTATAAAAAACCACTCCAGTTTGGCTCATATAATGTTTACATGGCATAATCCGTAGGTACGTTAGGTACATAATGCAGGATGACATCATTGGTCGACTGATCAATGCTGCCCGACAGTTTCATTTCTGGATGACATCATTGGTCGTGTGATCAATGCTGCCCGACAGTTTAATTTCTGGATGACATCGTTGGTCGTGTGATCAATGCTGCCCGACAGTTTCATTTCTGGATGACATCATTGGTCGTGTGATCAATGCTGCCCGACAGTTTCATTTCTGGATGACATCATTGGTCGTGTGATCAATGTTGCCCGACAGTTTCATTTCTGGATGACATCATTGGTCGTGTGATCAATGCTGCCCGACAGTTTCATTTCTGGATGACATCATTGGTCGTGTGATCAATGCTGCCCGACAGTTTCATTTCTGGATGACATCATTGGTCGTGTGATCAATGCTGCCCGACAGTTTCATTTCTGGATGACATCATTGGTCGTGTGATCAATGCTGCCCGACAGTTTCATTTCTGGATGACATCATTGGTCGTGTGATCAATGCTGCCCGACAGTTTCATTTCTGGTTGACATAATTGGTCGTGTGATCAATGCTGCCCGACAGTTTCATTTCTGGATGACATCATTGGTTGTGTGATCAATGCTGCCCGACAGTTTCATTTCTGGATGACATCATTGGTCGTGTGATCAATGCTGCCCGACAGTTTCATTTCTGGATGACATCATTGGTCGTGTGATCAATGCTGCCCGACAGTTTCATTTCTGGATGACATCATTGGTCGTGTGATCAATGCTGCCCGACAGTTTCATTTCTGGATGACATCATTGGTCGTGTGATCAATGCTGCCCGACAGTTTCATTTCTGGATGACATCATTGGTCGTGTGATCAATGCTGCCCGACAGTTTCATTTCTGGATGACATAATTGGTCGTGTGATCAATGCTGCCCGACAGTTTCATTTCTGGATGACATCATTGGTCGTGTGATCAATGCTGCCCGACAGTTTCATTTCTGGTTGACATCATTGGTCGTGTGATCAATGCTGCCCGACAGTTTCATTTCTGGATGACATCATTGGTTGTGTGATCAATGCTGCCCGACAGTTTCATTTCTGGATGACATCATTGGTCGTGTGATCAATGCTGCCCGACAGTTTCATTTCTGGATGACATCATTGGTCGTGTGATCAATGCTGCCCGACAGTTTCATTTCTGGATGACATCATTGGTCGTGTGATCAATGCTGCCCGACAGTTTAATTTCTGGATGACATCGTTGGTCGTGTGATCAATGCTGCCCGACAGTTTCATTTCTGGATGACATCATTGGTCGTGTGATCAATGCTGCCCGACAGTTTCATTTCTGGATGACATCATTGGTCGTGTGATCAATGTTGCCCGACAGTTTCATTTCTGGATGACATCATTGGTCGTGTGATCAATGCTGCCCGACAGTTTCATTTCTGGATGACATCATTGGTCGTGTGATCAATGCTGCCCGACAGTTTCATTTCTGGATGACATCATTGGTCGTGTGATCAATGCTGCCCGACAGTTTCATTTCTGGATGACATCATTGGTCGTGTGATCAATGCTGCCCGACAGTTTCATTTCTGGATGACATCATTGGTCGTGTGATCAATGCTGCCCGACAGTTTCATTTCTGGTTGACATAATTGGTCGTGTGATCAATGCTGCCCGACAGTTTCATTTCTGGATGACATCATTGGTCGTGTGATCAATGCTGCCCGACAGTTTCATTTCTGGATGACATCATTGGTCGTGTGATCAATGCTGCCCGACAGTTTCATTTCTGGATGACATCATTGGTCGTGTGATCAATGCTGCCCGACAGTTTCATTTCTGGATGACATCATTGGTCGTGTGATCAATGCTGCCCGACAGTTTCATTTCTGGATGACATCATTGGTCGTGTGATCAATGCTGCCCGACAGTTTCATTTCTGGATGACATCATTGGTCGTGTGATCAATGCTGCCCGACAGTTTCATTTCTGGATGACATCATTGGTCGTGTGATCAATGCTGCCCGACAGTTTCATTTCTGGATGACATTATTGGTCGTGTGATCAATGCTGCCCGACAGTTTCATTCTGGATGACATCATTGGTCGTGTGATCAATGCAGCACGACAGTTTCATTTCTGGATGACATCATTGGTCGTGTGATCAATGCTGCCCGACAGTTTCATTTCTGGTTGACATAATTGGTCGTGTGATCAATGCTGCCCGACAGTTTCATTTCTGGTTGCATAGGCGGGACAAGCGCCCGACAGTTTCATTTCTGGATGACATCATTGGTCGTGTGATCAATGCTGCCCGACAGTTTCATTTCTGGATGACATCATTGGTCGTGTGATCAATGCTGCCAGACAGTTTCATTTCTGGATAGCGTCGTTGGTCGTGTGATCAATGCTGCCCGACAGTTTCATTTCTGGATGACATCATTGGTTGTGTGATCAATGCTGCTCGACAGTTTCATTTCTGGATGACATCATTGGTCGTGTGATCAATGCTGCCCGACAGTTTCATTTCTGGATGACATCATTGGTCGTGTGATCAATGCTGCCCGACAGTTTCATTTCTGGCATGACATCATTGGTCGGTGTTGCTGCCCGAAGTTTCATTTCTGCATGACATTGGTTGGTCGATGTGATCAATGCTGCCCGACAGTTTCATTTCTGGATGACATCATTGGTCGTGTGCATCAATGCTGCCCAGCCAGTTTCATTTCATCGATGACATCATTGGTCGTGTGATCAATACTGCCCGACAGTTTCATTTTCTGGATGACATCATTGGTCGTGTGATCAATGCTGCCCGACAGTTTCATTTCTGGATGACATCATTGGTCGTGTGATCAATGCTGCCCGACAGTTTCATTTCTGGATGACATCATCCGTCTGTGTGATCGATGCTGCTCGACAGTTTCATTTCTGGATGACATCATCGGTCGTGTGATCAATGCTGCCCGACAGTTTCATTTCTGGATGACATCATTGGTCGTGTGATCAATGCTGCCCGACAGTTTCATTTCTGGATGACATCATTGGTCGTGTGATCAATGCTGCCCGACAGTTTCATTTCTGGATGACATCATTGGTCGTGTGATCAATGCTGCCCGACATGTTTCATTTCTTCTGGATGACATCATTGGTCGTGTGATCAATGCTGCCCGACAGTTTCATTTCTGGATGACATCATTGGTCCTGTGTGTATTCAATGCTGCCCGACAGTTTCATTTCTGGATGACATCATTGGTCGTGTGATCAATGCTGCCCGAGCAGTTTCCATTTCTGGATGACATCATTGGTCGTGTGATCAATGCTGCCCGACAGTTTCATTTTCTGGATGACATCATTGGTCGTGTGAGCGCCCGACAGTTTCATTGGATGACATCATTGGTCGTGTGATCAATGCTGCCCGACAGTTTCATTTCTGGATGACATCATTGGTCGTGTGATCAATGCTGCCCGACAGTTTCATTTCTGGATGACATCATTGGTCGTGTGATCAATGCTGCCCGACAGTTTCTTTTCTGGATGGACATCATTGGTCGTGTGATCAATGCTGCCCGACAGTTTCATTTCTGGATGACATCATTGGTCGTGTGATCAATGCTGCCCGACAGTTTCATTTCTGGATGACATCATTGGTCGTGTGATCAATGCTGCCCGACAGTTTCATTTCTGGATGACATCATTGGTCGTGTGATCAATGCTGCCCGACAGTTTCATTTCTCGGATGGCATCGTCGTCGTGTGATCAATGCTGCCCGACAGTATTTCTTCATTTCTGGATGACATCAATGGGTTCGTGTGATCAATGCTACCCGAGCAGTTTTCATTTTCTGGATGACATCATTGGTCGTGTGATCAATGCTGCCCGACAGTTTCATTTCTGGATGACATCATTGGTCGTGTGATCAATGCTGCCCGACAGTTTCATTTCTGGATGACATCATTGGTCGTGTGATCAATGCTGCCCGACAGTTTCATTTCTGGATGACATCATTGGTCGTGTGATCAATGCTGCCCGACAGTTTCATTTCTGGATGACATCATTGGTCGTGTGATCAATGCTGCCCGACAGTTTCATTTCTGGATGACATCATTGGTCGTGTGATCAATGCTGCCCGACAGTTTCATTTCTGGCGGTCGTGTGATCAGCTCCCGACAGTTTCATTTCTGATGACATCATTGGTCGTGTGATCAATGCTGCCCGACAGTTTCATTTCTGGATGACATCATTGGTCGTGTGATCAATGCTGCCCGACAGTTTCATTTCTGGATGACATCATTGGTCGTGTGATCAATGCTGCCCGACAGTTTCATTTCTGGATGACATCATTGGTCGTGTGATCAATGCTGCCCGACAGTTTCATTTCTGGATGACATCATTGGTCGTGTGATCAATGCTGCCCGACAGTTTCATTTCTGGATGACATCATTGGTCGTGTGATCAATTCTGCCCGACAGTCTTGGTGTTGGTCTTCTTTCATTTCTGGATGACATCATTGGTCGTGTGATCAATGCTGCCGCCCGACAGTTTCATTTCTGGATGACATCATTGGTCGTGTGATCAATGCTGCCCGACAGTTTCATTTCTGGATGACATCATTGGTCGTGTGATCAATTCTGCCCGACAGTTTCATTTCTGGATGACATCATTGGTCGTGTGATCAATTCTGCCCGACAGTTTCATTTCTGGATGACATCATTGGTCGTGTGATCAATGCTGCCCGACAGTTTCATTTCTGGATGACATCATTGGTCGTGAGATCACTGCTGGGAGTTTACTCTTCTCGGATGCATCACTGGTCTGATCATGCTGCTGAAGTTTCATTTCTTCATGACATCATTGGTCGTGTGATCATTCTGCCCGAAGTTTCATTTCTGGATGACATCATCTGTCGTGTGATCAATTCTGCCCGACAGTTTCATTTCTGGATGACATCATTGGTCGTGTGATCAATGCTGCCCGACAGTTTCATTTCTGCAGTGGACATCATTGGTCGTGTGATCAATGCTGCCCGACAGTTTCATTTTGATGACATCATTGGTCGTGTGATCAATGCTGCCCGACAGTTTCATTTCTGGATGACATCATTGGTCGTGTGATCAATGCTGCCCGACAGTTTCATTTCTGGATGACATCATTGGTCGTGTGATCAATGCTGCCCGACAGTTTCATTTCTGGATGACATCATTGGTCGTGTGATCAATGCTGCCCGACAGTTTCATTTCTGGATGACATCATTGGTCGTGTGATCAATGCTGCCCGACAGTTTCATTTCTGGATGACATCATTGGTCGTGTGATCAATGCTGCCCGACAGTTTCATTTCTGGATGACATCATTGGTCGTGTGATCAATGCTGCCCGACAGTTTCATTTCTGGATGACATCATTGGTCGTGTGATCAATGCTACCCGACAGTTTCATTTCTGGATGACATCATTGGTCGTGTGATCAATGCTGCCCGACAGTTTCATTTCTGGATGACATCATTGGTCGTGTGATCAATGCTGCCCGACAGTTTCATTTCTGGATGACATCATTGGTCGTGTGATCAATGCTGCCCGACAGTTTCATTTCTGGTTGACATAATTGGTCGTGTGATCAATGCTGCCCGACAGTTTCATTTCTGGATGACATCATTGGTCGTGTGATCAATGCTGCCCGACAGTTTCATTTCTGGATGACATCATTGGTCGTGTGATCAATGCTGCCCGACAGTTTCATTTCTGGATGACATCATTGGTCGTGTGATCAATGCTGCCCGACAGTTTCATTTCTGGATGACATCATTGGTCGTGTGATCAATGCTGCCCGACAGTTTCATTTCTGGATGACATCATTGGTTGTGTGATCAATGCTGCCCGACAGTTTCATTTCTGTTCGCATAAAAGTATTAATGTAATTTTTGCTAAAGTAAAATTAGATTATTACTGCCAACCAAGATGCCCCAGCGCAGCAGTACAAAAAGAATGTTAAAACAAGCTTTATCACTCACTAAAAAGAATTTTTTTTGTAAATCGTACGTATTTTACTGAGAAAAACCTAGGTTTCGTAATATTTAACTATGTATAATAGCATTAGTTATAATAATATACGTTTGTATATATAAACTCATTTTTATATCATGTCACAGCAAAATCAAACAGTGTTTAATGCGACGTTCACGTTATAATGTCCGGGACCTATGCCGGGTGTAGTATACTCATTCAATTACGTCCTTACAGCCCTACATTATTTGAACGATTAAGGTCAAGGACAAAATACTTGTCGCTAGGCCAGTACCTCGTCTAGGAGAAGTAGAAACAATCGGATCTGTCAGCTACCTTCTCAAATCAATTGAATTTTTTCATATTTTCTAATCGTATTAAAGTGCTCCGCAAGGATTCAAGCGGGCACGTGGGGCGTGATGAACAACGAAACATTACAAATATGACAAGCAGTTTGTTTTATATGAACAGTATAATAGACGTCGATTGGTACCCGCATCACGGGTATCCGGCCGTCTTTTAGACTTAAATTTGCAATTGTGAAGCTAGGTTTTCAGTCGACATAGTTAATATCTCTAAAAATCACGGGCTGTTACAATTATGGTCGCTAGAGGCGTCTAAAATGTAAGCTGTTTTTCGAAACTGGATGGGATGTTTAAGTATTTGTTACAGTTATTAGAAACTGCAGTGTAAATAGCAGTTCTGTTTTTTCACGTAAATATGCAGTGGAATCAATGGTATATAACGAATTTTATCGCCTATTAAGAACGCGCGACATTTGAAAATTTGTAATAAGCAATATTTTTTGTATATAATCAGTATTGAAGACCTAAAGCATTTTAAAAATATTTCTGAGAAAAATTTAATTTTGCAGAGGTCTCCAGTACCGCTGTACGCCAGGTGTAAAAGTCGCCGGGCGGCCGGTAAACTGCACAACATGTCCGACCTAGTGGGTTACGTACAGGCTAATGAAATTTTAGCTGTTGTACATCAGGCGCAAAAGTGATCGGCTTGCCGGTAAGCTGCAGAAAACATCCCGCCAATGAAATTTTAGCTGTTGTACATCAGGTGCAAAAGTCACCGGCCGGCCGGTAAACTATAGAAAACATCTCCCTTATGAAATTGTAGCTGTTGTACTCCAGGCGCAAAAGTCACCGGCCTTGCGGCAAACTGCAGAAAACATCCCGGCAATGAAATTGTAGCTGTTGTGCGCCAGGCGCAAAAGTCACCGGCCTTGCGGCAAACTGCAGAAAACATCCCGCCAATGAAATTGTAGCTGTTGTCTGCGCCAGGCGGCAATGTCAACGGCCGGCCGGTAAACTACAGAAAACATCTTCCTTATGAAATTGTAGCTGTTGTACGCCAGGCGCAAAAGTCACCGGCCTTGCGGCAAACTGCAGAAAACATCCCGTCAATGAAATCGTAGCTGTTCTGCGCCAGGCGCAAAAGTCACCGGCCGGCCGGCACACAGAAAAAATCTCCCCTATGAAATTGTAGCTGTTGTGCGCCAGGCGCAAAAGTCACCGGCCTTGCGGCAAACTGCAGAAAACATCCCGCCTATGAAATTGTAGCTGTTCTGCGCCAGGCGCAAAAGTCACCGGCCTTGCGGCAAACTGCAGAAAACATCCCGCCAATGAAATTGTAGCTGTTCTGCGCCAGGCACAAAAGTCACCGGCCGGCCGGCAAACTACAGAAAACATCTCCCTTATGAAAGTGTAGATGTTGTGCGCCTGGCGCAAAAGTCACCGGCCGGCCGGTAAAGTACAGAAAATATCTCCCTTTTGAAATTGTAGATGTTGTGCGCCAGGCGCAAAAGTGATCGGCTTGCCGGTAAGCTGCAGAAAACATGCCGCCAATGAAATTTTAGCTGTTGTACATCACACACAAAAGTGATCGGCTTGCCGGTAAGCTGCAGAAAACATTCCGCCAATGAAATTTTAGCTGTTGTACATCAGGCGCAAAAGTGATCGGCTTGCCGGTAAGCTGCAGAAAACATTCCGCCAATGAAATTTTAGCTGTTGTACATCAGGCGCAAAAGTGATCGGCTTGCCGGTAAGCTGCAGAAAACATGCCGCCAATGAAATTTTAGCTGTTGTACATCACACACAAAAGTGATCGGCTTGCCGGTAAGCTGCTGAAAACATTTCGCCAATGAAATTTTAGCTGTTGTACATCAGGCGCAAAAGTGATCGGCTTGCCGGTAAGCTGCAGAAAACATCCCGCCAATGAAATTTTAGCTGTTGTACATCAGGTGCAAAAGTCACCGGCCGGCCGGTAAACTATAGAAAACATCTCCCTTATGAAATTGTAGCTGTTGTACTCCAGGCGCAAAAGTCACCGGCCTTGCGGCAAACTGCAGAAAACATCCCGGCAATGAAATTGTAGCTGTTGTGCGCCAGGCGCAAAACTCACCGGCCTTGCGGCAAACTGCAGAAAACATCCCGCCAATGAAATTGTAGCTGTTGTCTGCGCCAGGCGCAAAAGTCACCGGCCGGCCGGTAAACTACAGAAAACATCTTCCTTATGAAATCGTAGCTGTTCTGCGCCAGGCGCAAAAGTCACCGGCCGGCCGGCACACAGAAAAAATCTCCCCTATGAAATTGTAGCTGTTGTGCGCCAGGCGCAAAAGTCACCGGCCTTGCGGCAAACTGCAGAAAACATCCCGCCTATGAAATTGTAGCTGTTCTGCGCCAGGCGCAAAAGTCACCGGCCTTGCGGCAAACTGCAGAAAACATCCCGTCAATGAAATCGTAGCTGTTCTGCGCCAGGCGCAAAAGTCACCAGCCGGCCGGCACACAGAAAAAATCTCCCCTATGAAATTGTAGCTGTTGTGCGCCAGGCGCAAAAGTCACCGGCCTTGCGGCAAACTGCAGAATACATCCCGCCTATGAAATTGTAGCTGTTCTGCGCCAGGCGCAAAAGTCACCGGCCTTGCGGCAAACTGCAGAAAACATCCCGTCAATGAAATCGTAGCTGTTCTGCGCCAGGCGCAAAAGTCACCAGCCGGCCGGCACACAGAAAAAATCTCCCCTATGAAATTGTAGCTGTTGTGCGCCAGGCGCAAAAGTCACCGGCCTTGCGGCAAACTGCAGAATACATCCCGCCTATGAAATTGTAGCTGTTCTGCGCCAGGCACAAAAGTCACCGGCCGGCCGCCAAACTACAGAAAACATCTCCCTTATGAAAGTGTAGATGTTGTGCGCCTGGCGCAAAAGTCACCGGCCGGCCGGTAAACTACAGAAAATATCTCCCTTTTGAAATTGTAGATGTTGTGCGCCAGGCGCAAAAGTCGTCGGCCGGCCGGTAAACTGCAAAAAAAAACGTAAAGACCGGTCGGTTACTGACCGGCCAATAAAATTGTAGGGCCTCGGCGAACAAAATATACTATATATATTCAGCTTGATACAAATGACTTTCTTATTTTCTGCCAGCATTTTATCACTCAAAGGAATGGGTAAAAACCAGAACGTTTTTTCTTAGATATCAGACCGTAGGTTTAGAAGATGTAGCTTGAGCGTGCTTTGACGTTGTAGCTGTCGTTTGATGCGAGTTGCTGTTTCGTTGAAGCACGGAATGGTATATCATTACCGCGATGATAAGAAGAAGCGAAATTGACAAACACAGTAGGAATATTGAAAACACTGAAATGAAACCAAAAATTCTTATACATACATACATCATAATAATATATATACTAGATATTTCGTTGAACCACCTAGGTATAGGCGGCGACTCCGAGGGGACGAGGGAATTGCACCCCCTTCAGAAATCATAGATCCGGGGATAAGAATTGAAGCAAAATTATGCTCATCTCCCACTATGTTTTAGGGATCGTCGCCCATACCACTAGGTCAAGGACCTAGCTGTTGTTTTAAAATAATATTAGCAAAATGTTCAATAGGAAACACTGCTTAGAAGTGTTTCGTAAAAGCTAACGTCCTTCCTGGACTAAAATAAAAGTGACTCACAAGCTCAAATTATAGAATTTTTTTGGCAAAATAACCTATCGAATTCCATATCAGCGCAGTGAATGTACCAGGCTCTTGTTCATTGTTCCCGTTATGTTGAAAGAGAAGATATGTGCAGTTGATGTCATTATAACCATGCTACATTGGGTATGACCATGAAAATGTAATTGGATTTGATATTAACTAGTTCACATGACAAAAAATGAAACATCTTTTCTTGAAATAGGTCATTGTGTTTGGAAATGAAGCCAGAGCCTGTGTTAAGGGCCCCAATTGGGCCTCTAACAAAATATTGTTTTCCCTGGAGCATTGGGTATGAAATCGCCTCGAATACAACTAGTTACTAGTTCAATGTTTTCGAATTGGCTTTCACCGTTAGATATACTTCCAGAAGGTGACGCATCCTCGTGTTTCAATTACTTCGATCAGATATATCTGAATTTGTGTCCAGAAAATTTCATTGTTTTACTTTCACAAAATGAAATATATACCACGAAAAAGAACCTTCGCCACAGGACGAGGGTCCAGCCGGCCCAGGGGTAATATTCTCACCGTAGCTTGGGGCTCTTCACACCATAGTTTAATGGGCCACTCAAACAATAGTTTAGAGGGAGCCATTCACATGCGAGCACCGGCCCTGGGTTATACTCTAAGCTTATGTGTTTTCCACAGTTTCACGTATACAGTAAAAATATTAGTAAAATTGGCAAATTGTATGGTTACCGGACATTTCTTCGACGGACACTTTGTCGACGCACATTTGTCGACCGGACAGTTTGGTGACGAACAATTTGTCGAGCGCTGGCCGACAAGCTGCTTTTAAACATTTTAAACTTTGACAATAAACTAATTATAGAATGGTTTAATTGCAAGTTACTTCAAGCTACCAGGCTACGTGTTTTCCCACCGCTTCTCTTTTGATTTCTCATTCCAAAAAATCCATTTATTGTTTGATGCCATAGGTTTATTAAAAAGCTTTTAATTCTAACTCACTACCAGCCAGGGGCGTCGAAAACTATGTTTCGAAGGTTAATTATATACAAACGATAAGGTTTCCTTATATGGAAACCGGTGTTATTGGGTCTGCGAATACCGATCCAATAATTGTAGGGGACAACGACCCGAAAGGCAAGGTTAACGACTCGAACGGACACAGATGAGATTGTGTGCAATTCTCAGAATCACAACCATCTTCCGGAGCCTGCTCGAGTTAATGTACTTCGTGCTAAAAATACTGTCCAGGAGCTGGCTATGTCAACGAGAAAGTTCAGCCAGAATAGCTCAAGTCGCAACACCCCACGTTCCGCTTGTAGCTATTCCAAACCTATCCAAGTCTTACGCGTGTTATGCGCCGCCACCGAACTATATATGAAAAGCATCCAGTGAATCCTAAACTGCTTTGACTTAAAAATACCTGTAGATATACAATCCACGCGATGAAGAATGAAGTTGTTGAGCCTTTAGTTTTCGCTCTGTTGCCAAATAAATATAAGAACAACTACACAGCAAGGCTGTAGGCAATTTTACAAACTTGCTACAACTATCAATCTTCAGTACCCTGCGATTATTGAGAAGGCTGTGATTAATTAGTTTTCGACGCCCCTTGTTGCTTGTGAGCAAAAAAACGGCAATGAGTTAGAATTGAACTTTAATAAACGTGTATGCAGCGAAGCAGTAAATGTAATTTTTTTTTTTTGGAACAATGAGAAATAAATAAGAAGCGGTGAGAAAATACAGTTAAAATGTTCAAAAGCAGCTTATCGGCCGGCGCTCGACAAAATGTCCGCAAAGGTGTCCGGTCAAGAAAGTGTCCGGTCGACGAAGTGTCTGGTCAACCGACCAATGGTCCGTCGACAAAATGTCCGGTTCCAAATTTTATTACGACGCTGTACGTAACGAGAGAAAAATTTTAAACCATTTTCGTCCAACAATCGTTTAAACAAGTCTCCTCCGCAGTAATTGTGGAAATGTTATTACTGGAAGCGCGGTGTGACATGACAAACCATAATTTTGTTTGAAATGCATATGTTTATCTGGTCCCCATCAACTTGTCTGGTTCCCATCAACTTGTGTTTATTTTGCACTGTGAGAAATTTCTGGTGAGAAACCAAAATGTTTGTGTCATCCATTTTCTGTACATCGTGTGATATAACGCTGCGATGTTCGAGTGTTGTTTCTATGTTTGTTATATACGCTGGTTGTACTATGTGTATAAAAAATTATGCTATGAAACGTGTTTAGTATGTTTGGATGCGACACATGCGTGTTGCACATTTGTACCGAGTTTATAAAAAATCGCACACTTTAGTTTTTATTTTATTAACAACGGCATTTGTAAATTCTATTAAAACTCACGCATTGTTCAAAAGGAAATGCGTTTACTTACTCGATATCGTCAGCATATACACACGTGTATATGGAAACATACATTCGATAGTATGTCACAACCTTCGTGAGCTGTTACGCAAGTTACCTTCGTGTTACCTGTTACCTTCGTGAGGGTTGTTCGTAACACCATTGCCAATGTGAGGTTTGGTTCGTTGTTACACATAAGCGCTTGCATGTAACAACATTGCCAACGTTGTTACGTGCACTCGCAGCTTTATAACAACATGCGAATGTTGTTACAAACAATCGTAACTGTAACTTTTTATACAAATGAAAGTAAATCATATCGAGTTGCTATTAGGTTGCCAAGCACGCCGAATATATAATTTTCTAGGTTGGAGTCCAAATTGAAGTTTCAGTGGCTTCAAGGTTTCAATTTTTCAGTGGTTACATGTAAGTTATAAAGTTTACATATACCAATATACGCATAACTCACTAGTATCAATGGGTTTAATTATTTATCCTTAGACAATTTTATAAAACACTTCTGATTGTAACTCAGTATTCCTAAGCATTCCCATATTACCGTTCACATGCCCCTTATTTCCACAGTTGCCATCAACCAAACTTATACCACATTTACCATCAACTCAGTAGTATTAAGTGACTTGAAAGTGGAGCCTCATATTACCGCGCACATGTCCCTTATTTCTACAGTTGCCATCAACCAAACTTATACCACATTTACCATCAACTCAGTAGTATTACGTGACTTCGAAGTGGCGCCCCATATTACCGCGCACATGTCCCTCATTTCCACAGTTGCCATCAACCAAACTTATACAACATTTACCATCAACTCAGTAGTATTAAGTGACTTCGAAATGGCGCCCCATATTACCGCGCACATGTCCCTTATTTCCACAGTTGCCATCAACTAAACTTATACCACATTTTCCATCAATTCAGTAGTATTAAGTGACTTCGAAGTGGCAACCCATATTACCGCGCACATGTCCCTTATTTCCACATTTCCCATCAACTAAACTTATACCACATTTTCCATCAATTCAGTAGTATTAAGTGACTTCGAAATGGCGCCCCATATTACCGAGCACATGTCCCTTATTTCCACAGTTGCCATCAACCAAACTTGTACCACATTTACCATCAACTCAGTAGTATTAAGTGACTTCGAAATGGCGCCCCATATTACCGCCCACATGTCCCTTATTTCCACAGTTGCCATGAACTAAACTTATACCACATTTACCATCAACTCAGTAGTATTAAGTGACTTCGAAATGGCGCCCCATATTACCGCGCACATGTCCCTTATTTCCACAGTTGCCATCAACTAAACTTATACCACATTTTCCATCAATTCAGTAGTATTAAGTGACTTCGAAATGGCGCCCCATATTACCGCGCACATGTCCCTTATTTCCACAGTTGCCATCAACCAAACTTATACCACATTTTCCATCAATTCAGTAGTATTAAGTGACTTCGAAATGGCGCCCCATATTACCGCGCACATGTATCTTATTTCCACAGTACCATCAACCAAACTTATACCATATTTTCCATCAATTCAGTAGTTTTAAGTGACTTGAAAGTGGAGGCCCATATTACCGCGCACATGTCCCTTATTTCCACAGTTGCCATCAACTAAACTTATACCACATTTTCCATCAATTCAGTAGTATTAAGTGACTTCGAAATGGCGCCCCATATTACCGCGCACATGTCTCTTATTTCCACAGCTGCCATCAACTAAATTTATACCACATTTTCCATCAACTCAGTAGTATTAAGTGACTTCGAATGCGCCCATGTGCCCCCGTTTCCCACGCACATGTCCCTTATTTCCACAGTTGCCATCAACTAAACTTATACCACATTTTCCATCAATTCAGTAGTATTAAGTGACTTCGAAGTGGCGCCCCATATTACCGCGCACATGTCCCTTATTTCCACAGTTGCCATCAACTAAACTTATACCACATTTTCCATCAATTCAGTAGTATTAAGTGACTTCGAAATGGCGCCCCATATTACCGAGCACATGTCCCTTATTTCCACAGTTGCCATCAACCAAACTTGTACCTCATTTACCATCAACTCAGTAGTATTAAGTGACTTCGAAATGGCGCCCCATATTACCGCCCACATGTCCCTTATTTCCACAGTTGCCATGAACTAAACTTATACCACATTTACCATCAACTCAGTAGTATTAAGTGACTTCGAAATGGCGCCCCATATTACCGCGCACATGTCCCTTATTTCCACAGTTGCCATCAACTAAACTTATACCACATTTTCCATCAATTCAGTAGTATTAAGTGACTTCGAAATGGCGCCCCATATTACCGCGCACATGTTTCTTATTTCCACAGTTGCCATCAACTAAACTTATACCACATTTACCATCAACTCAGTAGTATTAAGTGACTTCGAAATGGCGCCCCATACTACCATGCACATGTCCCTTATTTCCACAGTTGCCATCAACTAAACTTATACCACATTTTCCATCAATTCAGTAGTATTAAGTGACTTCGAAATGGCGCCCCATATTACCGCGCACATGTCCCTTATTTCCACAGTTGTCGTCAACTAAACTTATACCACATTTTCCATCAATTCAGTAGTATTAAGTGACTTCGAAATGGCGCCCCATATTACCGCGCACATGTCTCTTATTTCCACAGCTGCCATCAACTAAATTTATACCACATTTTCCATCAATTCAGTAGTATTAAGTGACTTCCAGAAATTCCAGATCAATTTCTATCATAAAGTTTAGCACATTTAGGACGTTTTTTTACACAAGCCATAAAATGATCTGGTTAAACATTTTGGTTTCAAATTCACAGACATCAAAACTACGAATCGCTTTCAAAATTTATCGAATCAGTTGAAGCATTGTTTCAGTTTTTAAAACCAAATCGGAAACACTCTCAAATTCACTGTTGTGTATCATTTAAAATACTCTGCGATGTGAATTAGACTATATAATCAGTAGTGTCAATCGACATCGCATTTTGTAGTTTCAGCTCGTACGGTCGAAAAAATTGTGCAATATATAATAATATTAACCGTGTAGCAAATTCAGGCATTTTATAGGCATACATTAGTTCTGCCATGTCTTGACTTTTAGTTAACGTTAGTTAGCAACTCCATTGCGTTGCGTAGGCTTGTGCTAAATCTCACAATATTAAAATTATATGTATTTAAAAGCCCTAAACTGAACAACATATGATTACCCGAAGCCAATTTCGCTGTGTTCCAACCAATTTTGTCGTATTATATGTTAATTCATGTTTGTTATTTAATTTACCATAATACATTATAATGTCCATATATATACCTGCGTTTGAAAATACCCGTAGAACACCAGAAACATCACCATAACATTCGCGAAGGAAATCCTTTCGATTTATGCGGAGCGCTTTGTTTGCCTGAATGAATCCATCCAAAGGACATTCGTGCTGCGAGCATCCATGTGGTATCAACCGGATTTCATCAAGTTCCGTCGTGGCATTCGGACGGTAGTACATTTATAACAAAAATTATAAAAGGTGTGTTCACACGTTCAAAAATTTTTCTCAAATTTTAATCTCAACATTTAAGTCCAAAATTTGAGTGAAATTTGTAATTGAAACATATGGCTAATCTATATATTTCAAATCTTGGAGCTCAAAATTTTTCAAGATATGTTTCTTTTCACTGATTGGCTAAAGTAATATGTTACAAAAGTTTGAACAGTTTTCACACGTTCAAACTAACCAAAATGCATAAAGGATTCTTCTAAATTTTGATCAAAATTTGATGCTAAAATTCTGAGCAAAAAGTTTGAGCCCGTGAATACACCTTAACAAAAGCCATGCAAAATAAGACATGTACTATATAAGGGTCGAAATTTTCGTTTCCAAAAACGGAAAAACTCATTCCCGCTAACTAACTCGGGCTACCCAGCTGCACCGTCGGCTTCTTAGGGATGATGCCCATACGACTCCGAGTTCACAGGCTCTCAAGTGTGAGCATAGCTGAAACTCATGGAATCAGCTAGCTTAACAGTCCGCAGGCTAGCTTTGCGGGTGTGTTTGGTCAGGACCTTTTTGGCGGCACACGTACCTGGTATGATTATATATACATATACTAGAGGTTCTCCAGGGAGAGTCAACATCTGGGCATATGTATAGGTAATAAGGTCGACTCGTTAACTCTTAATTCAACTTTAAGAAAACATAGAATAGTGTGTTCTAATATTTTTTATTCTGTTCGGTGTTCAGATTCTCGTTGTTTCATTAAGCTACAATTTTGACAATGTTTAAGGCTCAAATTTAAGACATCTCGAGCTCAAATGTTGATTTGTCTCATACGTGTTCAGATTCTCACCACGCCATTTTAAGGTTATAGATTATAGCTGATCTCGTGTCTGGCGCCGTTTCAGCTATTGACACTCAGATCGTAGACACTTTAAACCGAAGTTCTACAAAACCTAAAATGTTGAACCGTAATTTTACTAAAATTTTGTTATGTGTGATACTTTAGTTGTGTTTACACATATTAGTGGTGTGTTTTCTTAATATTCATAGGCAAGTTCAGGCGTCGGCTTAAAACCTAAGCCTTCGTTTTAGCCTAATTTAAGGTCCTTATATGACACATACACTAAGTCTAAGCCTAAGTCGGGGGGCTGCCGCCCCGAACCTCCGTTCTAAGCTGTTCTTTTTTCTAACATTACGCAACGCCGCTCAGGGTTACTTGGACCGAAAGTTCGATCTGAGGGAGCAGCACACACAAAACCTCTGCCAGCCAAAGCCTCGCGGCGAACGGTGAGCGCTGAGCTGTCGCGGTTCAGTATAACTTACACGTTTAGTTTTCACCGGGCACTTCTGAGGAAAAGTTTGCATATCTCTAGAACAAGCGTTGAAAATAACCTAACCTTAGAAATTTGAACGAAACAACTGGACATAAAGCTCCGAACGTTTCAAATTGCTGCTAGTCCTATTGGCTATGGGGTCTAAGTAAACCTGAGGAGAGGAAATAAAATAAAGACCATGTCGTTCTCGATATACTAAGCCTTAGTCTTATGCTAAGCTAAGGCCCTTATATGAGACATACACTAAGTCTAAGCCTAAGACGGTTGGCTGCCGTTCCCAAACTCCCTGCTCTAAGCTGTTCTTTTTCTGACGTCATAACCTACCATCCCTCAGGGTTTCTGGGACCGGCTATGGTATGTGGTCACGTTATATCATTCAAGACAAGACTTGTAATTGCATGTCTGTCAAAAGTTAAATTCAATCTAAACATTTAATTGGCTAGCGCCCCAAGTTGCATTATCTTATGATGTTGTGATTTAGCATGTACAAACTTGATCAATTCTCTAGTTTACATAATCCGAATTTTCGGACAATAATTCTATACTGACAATTCTAATTCTTCGTCAGTGCTTTTCCGGCAATTTTGTACGTTTATATAACTAAATAGAATCAAATAATTTATTAATGTGCATTTCACTGTTTTACTTCTTATTGTCTGTGATTATATGTAGATTAAGATTAGGTTGCCTGGGGCTTCAACATATACTTGCCTCGTCATACTACGGAGGGTTAAACATAGCCTAAGCTCAGAATTGGTCCCACATGAAAAATTCTCTCATATATTAAATTTCTGACTCATGCACTCAGATTCTGAGTGTGACACCCGTGTAAACTAAAAGAATGTGACTAACTTGTGAGATCAAAACTTTTCATAATTAAATTTTATAAAGGCTCAACGCTCAGAAAATCACAATTCAGCGCAGGTGAACTGCTGTATATACTTTAACCGGCTATATTTTTAGTGCTGTTTCCTGACACCAATGTTTGCTTCGAAGAGTCATCGCCTTCAGTTAAAAGTATTTTTCTTATGCACGTAGTCAAAATAAGTGGTGCATTTATAAATATGACGGTGGTTAAATCCGCGGCGTGTGAGTGCCAATGTATTACTATCGTTCTGTGCACTCTGGCATGTTAGGTTAAAGCGATTAATTGAAAAGGATCTATAATTTAATATATAATTAAATGTTAAATATAAATTTATTTATAGTCCGCTTTAATTAATTTATTATTTTAATTAATCAATGTTGTTAGTTTAAAGCGATTAATTGAAAAGGATCTATAATTTAATAATTTAATGATAAATATCAATTTATTGACGCTTTAATTAATAAATTTATTTGATTAATCAATTTTGTTAGCTTAAAGCGATTAATTGAAAAGGATTTATAATTTAATAATTTAATGATAAATATCAATTTATTGATAGTCCGCTTTAATTAATTTATTATTTTAATTAATCAATTTTGTTAGTTTAAAGCGATTAATTTAAAAGGATCTATAATTTAATAATTAAATGTTAAATATCAATTTATTGACGCTTTAATTAATAAATTTATTTGATTAATCAATTTTGTTAGCTTAAAGCGATTAATTGAAAAGGATTTATAATTTATTAATTAAATGTTAAATATCAATTTATTGATAGTCCGCTTTAATTAATTTATTAATTTAATTAATCAATTTTGTTAATTTAAAGCGATTAATTGAAAAGGATCTATAATTTAATAATTAAATGTTAAATATCAATTTATTGATAGTCCGCTTTAATTAATTTATTAATTTAATTAATCAATTATGTTAGTTTAAAGTGATTAATTGAAAAGGGTCTATAATTTAATAATTAAATATTAAATATCAATTTATTGATAGTCCGCTTTAATTAATTTTTTAATTTAATTAATCAATTTTATTACTTTAAAGCGATTAATTGAAAAGGATTTATAATTTAATAATTTAATGATAAATATCAATTTATTGATTCCACTTTTAGCACAACTTTTTCCCTGTTTCCAAAAATCAAACGTCTATCCGCATGGTTTAGATCAGTTTCAAGGCATACAGTGCTAAAATTTTATAGAAAATAAAGGGATTTGCACTAAATTTACAAAGTTACACTTTACCTAGCAATTACTCGAGTATTATATTTTGATGGCGAGACAATGAAAACAATTAGTAACTCTGTTATTTACTTAATTCAAGAGTGTATTAGGGGAGAGTGTGATATTTCCCTGGACTCACACGTAAACCCGTGTTTGGCGATGCGGGCGTTTTAGGCCTGACCCCCCCTAGTAGTTTTTTTTTGGGGGGAGGGTCGAGATACACTGACCCCCCAGATTCTGGGGGGGTAGTTCGGACCCCCAATTTCTTGGGGGGTGTCGGTTGAACCAGCAGCTGCTTATAACCCGATTCTCCCAGAAATTGGGAGGGATCCGACCACCCCCTCCAAAAAAATGAGGGAGCACGAGCTACCCCCCCAGAATCTGGTTTGTCGGTGCATCTCCACCTCCCACCCCTAAAATGGAGGGGGGGGTCAGGCCGAAAACGCCGGCGTCACCAAACGCGGGTTTACGCGTGAGTGCAGGGAAGTGCCATACTCTTCTCTAATGCACTCTTGCTAAATTCCATGAAAATGCTGTCACCTATCCATGCTAGTAAAGGTTTAATCAGTTCAAATATTGAAGTAAAAAATTCGAATTATACTTCAAATTGTGAGTGTGTATGCGTCTGTTTGGAGACGTTTTGCTAGCGTTTTCTGACTAACCTTAAAAATATGATCTTTACGATTAGATTTGCGCCAAAGCTCCAAAGTTAGTGCTCCAGCATATGAGGCCAATTCACCATCGTAAGCATTAATTGCTGAAAGAAAGGCACACATCGTTGTATCGTGCTAAAAATTAATATTTTACACAACGATAAAGATGTAAAGAACCAAAACCCCTCTGTAAACGTAGCCTATGGCCAAAATCCAGGCCTAAATATTGCCTCAAACATCTTTATTTCTCGCTTCATCCAAATTCTGATGAAATTTATGCTGCTGCCGCTAAGTATCGCGAACCTCGAACTATAGCCACTTTTACTAACCATTGAGTTATCTCGAAGCTATTTCTTGGATCCTTAAGGCTTCTCGCAAATCAAACAAACATGCTCCAAGCTCATATAGCGAAATGTGATTTTAAAAATCTCTCGTTTCACCCAAATTCTGATGAAATTTATGCTGCTGCCGGTAAGTATCGCGAACCTCGAACTATAGCCACTTTTACTAACCATTGAGTTATCTCGAAGCTATTTCTTGGATCCTTAAGGCTTCTCACAAATCAAACAAACATGCTCCAAGCTCATATAGCAAAACGTGATTCTAAATTGATTTAAATGCAAAATACATCAGGTTGTTTACACTGTACATAAATACATGTTAGTTAAATTATTAAATGTGATTAAATTAAAACAAATCAATTTCTATAATTTTAGTTAAAGACCAGGCTATCCGATTCTGTTATGAATAATTCCTTCTACCGCTGTATCTTTAGTGCACAAATTCGGGAAAATACCTAATTTTTCTGCTAAATCTACAGCTTTATAGCAATGAAGGATAACTCGATATACCATTTGGCAGCGGAGATATAGTCCTCTAGTTGTGCCTTTTACTACTTTTAGCTATTAATTTGCTGTATGACGCTGAGGATCCAAATGAATTTCCACCAAGCTTTTATGTGTTATATCGTCAGGCAGTTATTATAATGTCTGTTTATTACATAGCTGGTATCTATATTTATCGTTTGCTATTTTTGTTTTTCAAGTTACAGTTATTCAAGTTGGATTTTCACGGTAGTTGGGAATTCGCAGACTTAGACACTTAGTATTATAAAGTGTATTCCAAAGAAGTATTGACACTGCCCTGCACTCACATGTAAGCCCGTGTTGGATGACGCGGGCGTTTTCAGTCTAACCCTCCTTCCCCCAGTTTTTTTGGGGGATCGAGATGCACTGATCCCCCAGATTCTGGCTGGAGGGGTAGCTCGGATTCCCAGTTTTGTGGGGGTAGGTCGGACCCGCCAATTTCTGGGGAGTCGGGTTATAAGCAACTGCTGGTTTAACCGACCCCCCCAAAAAAAATGGGGGTCCGACATACCCTCCCCCCAAAAAACGGGGGGGGGGGGGGGCCGAACTACCTTCCAGAATCTGGGGGGCCAGTGCATCTCGACCCCCCGCTCGCCCCAAAAAACGGGGCGGAGTGGGGGTAAGGCCGAAAACGCACGCGTTATTATACACGGGTTACCATGTGAGTACAGGGAAGTGTCATACTCTTCCCCAATGCACTCTTGGTATTATATATCGTTATTCTAAAAACGAAAAGCACGGTAAACCCTTATAACCGAACCTTGTCTGACTCGTAGTCTGGTATTATATGCTATAATTAAATAGTCCCACAATAAAGACTTCACCGGGGAATTAACCGATTGGGTACGTAGGACCAATTTTAGCGCAAACGTAATAATCTATATTGGTTGTCAGCTCCACCGGATGATTTCCCTAGAATGGTCTTTGATATGTTATTATTTGCTATTATTATTTGATATGGTATTATTTGCTATAATTAATAGTCCCACAATAAAGACTTCACCGGGGAATTAACCGATTGGGTACGTAGGACCAGTTTTAGCCCACGGAACGTCAGTGATCTATATTGGTTGTCAGCTCCACCGGATGATTTCCCTAGAATGGTCTTTGATATGGTATTATTTGCTATAATTAATTGATATGGTATTATTTGCTATAATTAATAGTCCCACAATAAAGACTTCACCGGGGAATTAACCGATTGGGTACGTAGGACCAATATTAGCACACGGAACGTCAGTGATCTATATTGGTTGTCAGCTCCACCGGATGATTTCCCTAGAATGGTCTTTGATATGGTATTATTTGCTATAATTAATTGATATGGTATTATTTGCTATAATTAATAGTCCCACAATAAAGACTTCACCGGGGAATTAACCGATTGGGTACGTAGGACCAATTTTAGCCCACGGAACGTCAGTGATCTATATTGGTTGTCAGCTCCACCGGATGATTTCCCTAGAATGGTCTTTGATATGGTATGATTAGGCATATCTACGAACAATAGGTACTAATCTGCAAAACTGGAGGAGTACCTATTAGGTATGTTAATACCGTTGTGAGACTTTTACTTTGGACTATAGCGCTAAGGAAAAGGCGATTTGAAACTATAAATGGGTCAGACAAGATAAACAAGATATTTTATCCCGACGCCGCTCAGGGTAAGTGAAAAATATGTGTGGGTATTAGGAGCGTGTTCGAGTTGCTGAAAATGTTTATTAAATTCGGGCCGAATTGATTTCATGATTCGGCTGTTCCCTAATTTTATTCCCTATTGAGCTGCGAGTAATTAGTGTTGCTAACAGCTTGCAACTTTTCAAATACATAGGTATATATATGTATATTTCTAAGATAGAAGTCTACATACAGCTCCGTAAATATAGCAGGATTCCATCAAATATATATATAAATGCTCAAGATCCGGTGTCCCAGAGGGATAGCCGGTGCTTTGAAGGCGGGAGGAGACCTTCGGCCTTCCTGAGAGGTGATTAGCCGGTAGGCTTGGCGGATAAATTGTTGAGATTATACTATTTTGAGCAAAATTATTCCTGAATTTGGTCGCTTTTACACCCACTTGTGCCAATTTCCCTTATTTTTTGCCTATTTTCCTCTTATTTTTGGCCACTTCCGCCAAAATTTCTCAATTTGCCTCCGACGAACGAGAGAGTGTAGTTTGGATTCTCAAGATTATTGGGTTATCTCCCTGAGGATCGCCAACGCCCCAAGTGTGGTGTACGACCCGCAGAATGATCACAGCTCTCGTCTAGAATTTTTCTTGTTCAAAATTTGTAGCACTTACAGCCGAGTAGGCATAGAACTTGGGTATTTCTCCTTCATCGCGGGATCGTGCCGAAAGTCGATCCATGATTTCGGTCAGGAGGAGTCCTAAAAAGGAATTCGAAAAGTTCAAACAAAATACACATGTTGTGCTAAAGAAATTTTAAATGGCTTTCGTGCAATATACTTATTTTGCAACAATACTTTTACTACCGAAGCCAGTATCGCAGACTGCTTCTACTGAAATTTGATTGTGGGATGCAATGCAAAAATGGTAATCTAAAATTTCAGTTTTGCGAAGTGTAATAAAATTATTTGTAATGTGTGTTAGGTTAAAAGAGTGATACGCTTAATGAGGTTGATACGATTTGAGATATAGGAACACGTAGTGCTATAAAATATTGATCAACATTTTACAAATTTGGCATCGCAATTAGTGACTGTGTTTTTGTGTAAACGCGTTTCATGCTCGCCGTCATTCATGCAAACTATTATATATATACTTTTACAGACCGAGCACACAGCTGTACGATCTATGAACATGTCATTTAATGAACAGAGACAAACACTGACATGCAAAAAGGGTAAATATACGCGTATATAAATCTAATTATATATATGCACTTCTACAGATCGAGCACACAGCTGTACGATCTATGAACATGTCATTTAATGAACAGAGACAAACATTGACATGCAAAAAGGGTAAATATACGCGTATATAAATTTAATTATATATACACTTTTACAGACCGAGCACACAGCTGTACGATCTATGAACATGTCATTTAATGAACAGAGACAGACATTGACATGCAAAAAGGGTAAATATACGCGTATATAAATTTAATTATATATACACTTTTACAGACCGAGCACACAGCTGTACGATCTATGAACATGTCATTTAATGAACAGAGACAAACATTGACATGCAAAAAGGGTAAATATACGCGTATATAAATTTAATTATATATACACTTTTACAGACCGAGCACACAGCTGTACGATCTATGAACATGTCATTTAATGAACAGAGACAAACATTGACATGCAAAAAGGGTAAATATACGCGTATATAAATTTAATTATATATATACACTTTTACAGACCGAGCACACAGCTGTACGATCTATGAACATGTCATTTAATGAACAGAGACAAACATACAACATGCAAAAAGGTAAATATACGCGATATAAATTAAATTATATATACACTTGAAAACCGAAGCACACAGCTGTACCATCTATGAACATGTCATTTAATGAACAGAGACAAACATTGACATGCAAAATAAATATACGCGTATATAAATCTAATTATATATATACACTTTTACATACCGAGCACACAGCTGTACGACTTATGAACATGTCATTTAATGAGCAGAGACAAACATTGACATGCAAAAAGGGTAAATATACGCGTATATAAATCTAATTATATATACATACTTTACAGACTGAGCACACAGCTGTACGATCTATGAACATGTCATTTAATGAACAGAGACAAACATTGACATGCAAAAAGGGTAAATATACGCGTATATAAATTTAATTATATATACACTTTTACAGACCGAGCACACAGCTGTACGATCTATGAACATGTCATTTAATGAACAGAGACAAACATTGACATGCAAAAAGGGTAAATATACGCGTATATAAATTTAATTATATATACACTTGTACAGACCGAGCACACAGCTGTACCATCTATGAACATGTCATTTAATGAACAGAGACAAACATTGACATGAAAAAAGGGTAAATATACGCGTATATAAATCTAATTATATATATACACTTTTACAGACCGAGCACACAGCTGTACGACTTATGAACATGTCATTTAATGAACAGAGACAAACATTGACATGCAAAAAGGGTAAATATACGCGTATATAAATCTAATTATATATATACACTTTTACAGACTGAGCACACAGCTGTACGATCTATGAACATGTCATTTAATGAACAGAGACAAACATTGACATGCAAAAAGGGTAAATATACGCGTATATAAATCTAATTATATATATACACTTTTACAGACCGAGCACACAGCTGTACGATCTATGAACATGTCATTTAATGAACAGAGACAAACATTGACATGCAAAAAGGGTAAATATACGCGTATATAAATCTAATTATATATATATGCACTTTTACAGACCGAGCACACAGCTGTACGATCTATGAACATGTCATTTAATGAACAGGCAAACACATTGATATGCAAAAAGGTAAATATACGCGTATATAAATCTAATTATATATATATATGCACTTTTACAGACCGAGCACACAGCTGTACGACCTATGAACATGTCATTTAATGAACAGAGACAAACATTGACATGCAAAAAGCGTAAATATACGCGTATATAAATTTAGCTACGTACTCTCTTAAAATCTGAATGATGACAAATTCATAAAATTATTGTGTGATATTATTTTGCTACAATTTGAATAGAAACTAACACCAATGCGGGAAATTGTATGGCGAACAAACCCTACATGATTTGTGAACTACTTCGTACATTATGCATGATTACGTTAACATAAATTGTAAGAAATTTACCACAATAAATGTATAACACATTGTACATAATCTGTACGAATTGTAACGCAGAATACGTATGATTATTTACATACCTATTGTATGAATTTACACATAAGAATTGTATGACTCGTTACACCTTCCTTTGTGTAAAATTACGTATGTGTATGATAAATCGTACATGATTTGAATGAAATTGCAAAGAAAAATGTATAATTATCTGCGCATAATTTGTAGAAAATTTCAGATAATAAATGCATGTATCGCATCACATAATTTTTTGAAGCTATATAAAGCAAATATATCATAAAATTGAAAACTAGTACAAAAGAAAACTTCAAACATTCATACATTAAGTGTCCCTTATTTCATACAAATATGTAAAAATTCATATATTAGATAAGTCATATTTAATACAAAAATGTATGAAAATTCATACTTTGAATATATTTAATCTCATACAACAAATAAACATAAAAATTCATACAATACATATATTATTTTTCATGCAAATATATATTAAATTCATACATTGTATATGTCGCGTTTCATACAATTAATATTCAAATACACTGCAGGTATGGTATTTGATACAAATATATGTGAAGATTCTTAGATTACGTTGTAATTTCATGCTATAAAGTGAGAAATTTCGATCAGCTACAATTGTATTTTTATACAAGCGTATCTATGTGAATATATGTGAAAATTCATACATTATATGTATTTCATCTCATACAATTTATATATTATTTTTCATACAAATATATATTAAAATTCATATGTATGGATTGCGTTTCATGTATTGTGTGTATTTATATGTATTATATATATATGTATTATATATATGTATATATATATATATGTATTATATTTCACGTATGTATTGCGTTTCATACAATATATATTGAAATTCTTACAATTTATGCATGGTATTTGATACAAATATATGTGAAGATTTTTACATTACGTTGTAATTTCATGCTATAAAGTGAGAAGTTTCAATCAGCTACAATTGTATTTTTTATACAAGCGTATCTAAAAATTCAGACAAACGAGAAAACTGTTTTATCAAATTCCATACAAAATTGTTTTGATATCCATACTTTACAAATGTATGAACTGTCGCAGTTAAAATGTGTATGTAAACCAGACTACACAAATAATGTATGGTATATAATGCTAATTTTTAAGAGTGTAGATCAAAACGAGCGCCCCTTCGTGGTCGGTAAACTGCAATTACCAAAGCGAATTTTTCAAAGTTCAGCTAGACATTTTGACAAAAGAACAACAATGGTGTATGTACGTAAAGTTTGCTCACGCATAATAACGTTTAATAGATATATGAGTATAATTTCAATATTTTGACAAAACAAAATATATAATATTTGTGACTACTGATACTTTTCTGATTGAAAGTCGCGAGAAATTTTCAATAAATAGTTTTTATAACATATATATTTGCAGCAATGTCGGCCTTAAAATCCAGAGCAAAGAAGAGAAATCAAGAATTATGTATACTTTATGCGTTACGAGTGTTTGTTTTTTATGGATCATGTTAAATAAAGACACACCGAACCAATGTCTTTATCCACGTTCCTCAGTTAACACCGTTAAAAACTCAAATTTATTTAAAGAGTTTCAAAAACAATTTTGGTATAATTCTTAGAAACAGTCTATAGCAGTAAAAATTGTGATAGTATTGCTAACTTTTGATCTACTCCAATTTTTTGCACACTACTATACCTTACCTACTCCAATAGATTGTAATTCTGGAGAATTAAAATATGAGTTCGTCATTTCCATTGCCAAGCTTCGAATTCGTTCGTACACTTCGTCTGTGGCCCACACCGGCAAAAAATGCTTCGATCCGTTGTATTCTCTCTAAAATTGTAAGCTAATAGCATGGTTTATGACATGTAGAATGAGCATTCTAAAGCTATTTTTAAACATAATTACACTGCAAAATTATTGAGTCAAATTGACTCAGAATGGCATAAATTTGGTTGAGTGTTTTTAAAGTCCACAAAGAATTCACTAATAGAATAGTAATTTAATTTTGAAGATGTCTAAAATGTTACACGGAAGGCATACCTACTACCATTACATTTTGAAAAATTTGACGTCGCATTGAGTCAATTTTCTATTCAAATGCATACTAATCAAAGCAGATAAGCTGCAATGCAGGAATTGAAGTTAGAATTTATAGCCATGGTTTTGAGAAACTCACTACAGCTATAATATGTCGGAAACTCAAACGAGGTCGTGTAAATGAATAATTTTCTGAAACAAAACATTTTTCGTCCACTTTCATATTTAAATACCGAGCAAAATCATAAATAATGCGTTTTAATAAAACATTCGTATAAAATTAAATGTATTCGTTTACAGTTAAGCATTACAGTATTTCATTAGAATCCACCTCCCAGTCCAAAATTTGTAAACTAGACTTGATTCCAATTGTTTTACAAGAATCGCACCGGATCCCCGGTGTTAATCCTAGAAAATTAATGTTTGCACAACTTGGTATCTGAGATAATCACAATTCGTCTATTTTAAGCGCCTTAGACGTATATTTTCTCTACATAAAAACGTAAATTTTCATCATTAGAAGTAGGAGTAAACCTCCAGGCCATAGACAAAGACTAGCCGTCTATAAAATATTGATATGAGTATAACTCCTTACCAAAGTTTCCAATGCATAGTAGGTATGAGCAAATTCTTGAACCCAATTATCACCTGGTAATCCGGCGTAGGTCGATACCTTGTCGAGAAATTTCTAAAATATAAAATGAAATAAAAAATGTGGAGAAATATGTGCAAAAACAGACCATTGTTTTAAAAATAATAAGTGGCTGCGTAGTTTCAGCTCAACTCATACACATTTCAATGAATCAACTTTTCGAAATGCCAAAATCAGCTGAAAACTAGCGGTTTACAAATTCTTTGGTTAGTGGTTACTTTGTGAACATTTTTATGCTTTACGGAGCGTATAGGTATATGTAATGACGATGGTGTTTATAAACCTTAATTCATATAAATATATTTGCTTTAAATATAATTGAACTTTCGGTGATGTCATTATGTACAGTTTATAATCGACCACCAATCACAAATGATTTTCGTTGTCTAAAACCAGAGGTAACTGAAGATATGATTTTCGTTGTCTAAAACCAGTGGTAACTGAAAATGTGATTTTTGTTGTCTAAAGCCAGGGGTAACGGAAAATATGATTTTCGTTGTCTAAAACCAGGAGTAACTGAAGGAAATCTAAGGAAAAAAGAATTTCAGGTAATGTGGCTTAAGCGCAAGAGATAGGGACTAGGGAAAGAAAAAAATATTAATGATTTTCAAGATTGTCTAGACGCCAGGGGTAACTGAAAATATGATTTTTGTTGTCTAAAGCCAGAGTGTAACGGACAGATAAGATTTTCGTTGTCAAGCCAGGGGTAACTGAAAATATGATTTTCGTTGTTCTAAAGCCAGAGGTATGCTATTGGAAATATGATTTTCTTTGTCTAACGCCAGTGGTAACTTCAATATAGATTTTTGTTGTCTAAAGCCAGGGATAACGGAAAATAGATTTTCGTTGTCTACAACCAGGGGTAACTGAAAATATGATTTTCGTTGTCTAAAGCCAGAGGTATGTTACTGGAAATATGATTTTCTTTGTCTAACGCCAGTGGTAACCGAAAATATGATTTTTGTTGTCTAAAGCCAGGGGTAACGAAAAATAGATTTTCGTTGTCTACAACCAGGGGTAACTGAAAATATGATTTTCGTTGTCTTAAGCCAGAGATAACTGAAAATATAATTTTCATTGCCTAACGCCAGGGGTAACTGAAAATATGATTTTTGTTGTTTAAAGCCAGGTGTAACGGACAATAGATTTTCGTTGTCTACAACCAGGGGTAACTGAAAATATGATTTTCGTTGTCTAAAGCCAGAGGTATGCTATGGAAATATGATTTTCTTTGTCTAACGCCAGTGGTAACTTAAAATATGATTTTTGTTGTCTAAAGCCAGGGTTAACGGGAAATAGATTTTCGTAGTCCACAACCAGGGGTAACTGAAAATATGATTTTCGTTGTCTAAAACCAGGGTAACTGAAAATATGATTTTCGTTGCCTAAAACCAGACGTAACTGAAAATATGATTTTCGTTGTCTAAAGCCAGAGGTATGTTACTGGAAATATGATTTTGTTTTTTGTCTAACGCCAGAGGTAACTGAAAATATTGATTTTTTGTTGTCTAAAGCCAGGGGTATGCTACGGGAAATATGATTTTCTTTGTCTAGCGGGGGCCAGTGATTTAACTAGAAATATGATTTTTGTTGTCTAAAGCCAGGGATAACGGAAAAATAAGATTTTCGTTGTCCTACAAACCATAACTGAAAATATGATTTTCGTTGTCTAAAGCCAGGAGGTTATGTTACGGAAATATGATTTTCTTTGTGTAACGCCAGTGGTAAGTTAAAATATGATTTTTGTTGTCTAAAGCCAGGGGTAACGGAAAATAGATTATCGTTGTCTACAACCAGGGGTAACTGAAAATATGATTTTCGTTGTCTAAAACCAGGGTAAATGAAAATATGATTTTCATTGCCTAAAACAAGGGGTAACTGAAAATATGATTCTCGTTGTCTAAAGCCAGAGGTATGTTACTGGAAATATGATTTTTTTTGTCTAACGCCAGAGGTAACTGAAAATATGATTTTTGTTGTCTAAAGCCAGGGGTATGCTACGGAAATATGATTTTCTTTGTCTAACGCCAGTGGTAACTTAAAATATGATTTTTGTTGTCTAAAGCCAGGGATAACGGAAAATAGATTTTCGTTGTCTACAACCAGGGGTAACTGAAAATATGATTTTCGTTGTCTAAAGCCAGAGGTATGCTACGGAAATATGATTTTCTTTGTCTAACGCCAGTGGTAACTTAAAATATGATTTTTGTTGTCTAAAGCCAGGGGTAACGGAAAATAGATTATCGTTGTCTACAACCAGGGGTAACTGAAAATAGATTATCGTTGCCTAAAACAAGGGGTAACTGAAAATATGATTCTCGTTGTCTAAAGCCAGAGGTATGTTACTGGAAATATGATATATTTTGTCTAACGCCAGAGGTAACTGAAAATATGATTTTTGTTGTCTAAAGCCAGGGATAACGGAAAATAGATTTTCGTTGTCTACAACCAGGGGTAACTGAAAATATGATTTTCGTTGTCTAAAGCCAGAGGTATGCTACGGAAATATGATTTTCTTTGTCTAACGCCAGTGGTAACTTAAAATATGATTTTTGTTGTCTAAAGCCAGGGATAACGGAAAATAGATTTTCGTTGTCTACAACCAGGGGTAACTGAAAATATGATTTTCGTTGCCTAAAACCAGGGGTAACTGAAAATATGATTCTCGTTGTCTAAAGCCAGGGGTAACGGAAAATAGATTTTCGTTGTCTACAACCAGGGGTAACTGAAAATATGATTTTCGGTGTCTAAAACCAGGGGTAACTGAAATATGATTTTCGTTGTCTAAAGCTAGAGGTATGCTACGTAAATATGAATTTCTTTGTCTAACGCCAGTTTTAACTTAAAATATGATTTTTGCTGTCTAAAGCCAGGGATAACGGAAAATAGATTTTCGTTGTCTACAACCAGGGGTAACTGAAAATATGATTCTCGTTGTCTAAAGCCAGAGGTATGTTACTGTAAATATTATTTTTTTGTCTAACGCCAGAGGTAACTGAAAATATGATTTTTGTTGTCTAAAGCCAGGGGTAACTGAAAATATGATTCTCGTTGTCTAAAGCCAGGGGTAACGGAAAATAGATTTTCGTTGTCTACAACCAGGGGTAACTGAAAATATGATTTTCGTTGTCTAAAGCCAGAGGTATGCTACGGAAATATGATTTTCTTTGTCTAACGCCAGTGGTAACTTAAAATATGATTTTTGTTGTCTAAAGCCAGGGATAACGGAAAATAGATTTTCGTTGTCTACAACCAGGGGTAACTGAAAATATGATTTTCGTTGCCTAAAACCAGGGGTAACTGAAAATATGATTCTCGTTGTCTAAAGCCAGGGGTAACGGAAAATAGATTTTCGTTGTCTACAACCAGGGGTAACTGAAAATATGATTTTCGGTGTCTAAAACTAGGGGTAACTGAAATATGATTTTCGTTGTCTAAAGCCAGAGGTATGCTACGGAAATATGATTTTCTTTGTCTAACGCCAGTGGTAACTTAAAATATGATTTTTGCTGTCTAAAGCCAGGGATAACGGAAAATAGATTTTCGTTGTCTACAACCAGGGTAACTGGAAATCTGGATTACTTCGTTGTCTAAAGCCAGAGGTATGTTACTGGAAATATGATTTTTTTGTCTAACGCCAGAGGTAACTGAAAATATGATTTTTGTTGTCTAAAGCCAGGGGTATGCTACGGAAATATGATTTTCTTTGTCTAACGCCAGTGGTAACTTAAAATATGATTTTTGTTGTCTAAAGCCAGGGATAACGGAAAGATAGGATTTCAGTTGTCTACTCAACCAGGGGTAACTGAAAATATGATTTTCGTTGTCTCAAGCCAGAGGTATGCTACGGAAATATGATTTTCTTTGTAACGCCAGTGGTAACTTAAAATATGATTTTTGTTGTCTAAAGCCAGGGGTAACGGAAAATGATATCGTTGTCTTCAACAAAGGGTAACTGAAATTATGATTTTCGTTGTCTAAAACCAGGGTAAATGAATATCGTTCATTTGCCTAAAACAAGGGGTAACTGAAAATATGATTCTCGTTGTCTAAAGCCAGAGGTATGTTCTGGAAATATGATTTTTTTTGTCTAACGCCAGAGGTAACTGAAAATATGATTTTTGTTGTCTAAAGCAATTATGTGTACGGAAATATGATTTTCTTTGTCTGACGCCAGTGGTAACTTAAAATATGATTTTTGTTGTCTAAAGCCAGGGATGAGCGGAATCAGATTTTAATTGTCTCAACCAGGGGTAACTGAAAATATGATTTTCGTTGTCTAAAGCCAGAGGTATGCTACGGAAATATGATTTTCTTTGTCTAACGCCAGTGGTAATTAAAAATGTGTGATTTTTGTTGTCTAAAGCCAGGGGTAACGGAAAATAGATTATCGTTGTCTACAACCAGGGTAACTAAAAATAATTATCGTTGCCTAAAACAAGGGGTAAATGAAAATTTGATTCTCGTTGTCTAAAGCCAGAGGTATGTTACTGGAAATATGATTTTTTTTGTCTAACGCCAGAGGTAACTGAAAATATGATTTTTGTTGTCTAAAGCCAGGGATAACGGAAAATAGATTTTCGTTGTCTACAACCAGGGGTAACTGAAAATATGATTTTCGGTGTCTAAAGCCAGAGGTATGCTACGGAAATATGATTTTCTTTGTCTAACGCCAGTGGTAACTTAAAATATGATTTTTGCTGTCTAAAGCCAGGGATAACGGAAAATAGATTTTCGTTGTCTACAACCAGGGATAACTGAAATATGATTTTCGTTGCCTAAAACCAGGGGTAACTGAAAATATGATTACTTTGGTTGTCTAAACCAGGGGTAACGGAAAATAGATTTTTGTTTTCTAAAACCAGGGGTAACTGAAAATATAATTTTCATTTGTTGCCTAAAGCCGAGGTATGCTACGAAAATATGATTTTCGTTGTCTAACGCCAGGGGTAATTGAATATATGATTTTTGTTGTCTAAAGCCAGGGATAACGGCAAATATTTTTGTCTTTTGGGTAACGGAACGATTTTCGTTGTCTACAACCAGGGGTAACTGAAAATATGATTTTGTTGTCTAAAACCAGGGGTAACTGAAAATAAGATTTTCGTTGTCTAAAGCCAGGGGTATGTTACTGGAAATATGATTTTCGTTGTCTAACGCCAGGGGTAACTGAATATATTATTTTTGTTGTCTAAAGCCAGGGTTAACTGAAAATATGATTTTCGTTGTCTAAAGCCAGAGGTATGTTACTGGAAATATGATTTTCTTGAGCGGGTAACAAATATATTTTTGTCGAACGCCACTGGTAACTTAAAATATGATTTTTGATGTCTAAAGCCAGGGATAACGGAAAATAGATTTTCGTTGTCTACAACCAGGGATAACTGAAATATGATTTTCGTTGCCTAAAACCAGGGGTAACTGAAAATATGATTCTCGTTGTCTAAAGCCAGGGGTAACGGAAAATAGATTTTCGTTGTCTACAACCAGGGGTAACTGAAAATATGATTTTCGTTGTCTAACGCCAGGGGTAATTGAATATATGATTTTCGTTGCCTAAAACCAGGGTAACTGAAAATATAACTTTCGTTGCCTAAAACCAGAGGTAACTGAAAATATGATTTTCGTTGTCTAACGCCAGGGGTAATTGAATACTATTTTTGGTTGCCTAAAACCAGGGTAACTGAAAATATGATTTTCGTTGTCTAACGCCAGGGGTAACTGAATATATGATTTTTGTTGTCTAAAGCCAAGGGTAACGGAAAACAGGTTTTCGTTGTCTACAACCAGAGGTAACTGAAAATATGATTTTTGTTGTCTAAAACAAAGGGTAACGGAAAATAGATTTTCGTTGTCTACAACCAGGGTAACTGAAAATATGATTCTCGTTGTCTAACGCCAGAGGTATGCTACGGAAAAGACTTTGTCTAACGCTAGTAACTTAATATATGATTTTTGCTGTCTAAAGCCAGGGGTAACGGAAAATAGATTTTTGTTGTCTACAACCAGGGTATCTACGAAATATGATTTTTTTTGTCTTAACGCCAGTAGTAACTTGAATATATGATTTTTGTTGTCTAAAGCCAGGGGTAACGGAAAATAGATTTTCGTTGTCTACAACCAGGGGTAACTGAAAATATGATTTTCGTTGTCTAAAACTAGAGGCAACTGAAGATATGATACTTTCAAAGCCAGAGGTATGTTACTGGAAATATGATTTTTGTTGTCTAACACCAGAGGTAACTGAAAATAAGATTTTTGTTGTCTTAAAGCCAGGAGGTTACGGAAAATTGATTTTCGTTGTCTAACGCCAGGGGTAACTGAATATATTATTTTTGTTGTCTAAAGCCAGGGTTAACTGAAAATATGATTTTCGTTGTCTAAAGCCAGAGGTATGTTACTGGAAATATGATTTTCTTTGTCTAACGCCAGTGGTAACTGAAAATATGATTTTTGTTGTCTAAAGCCAGGGGTAACGAAAAATAGATTTTCGTTGTCTACAACTAGGAGGTAACTGAAAATATAATTTTCGTTGCCTAAACCCAGAGGTAACTGAAAATATGATTTTCGTTGTCTAACGCCAGTAGTAACTGAATATATGATTTTTGTTGTCTAAAGCCAGGGGTAACGGAAAATAGATTTTCGTTGTCTACAACTAGGGGTAACTGAAAATATGATTTTCGTTGTCTAAAACCAGAGGTAACTGAAAATATGATTTTCGTTGTCTAAAACCAGAGGTAACTGAAGATATGATTTTCGTTGTCTAAAACCAGGGTAACTGAAAATATGATTTTCGTTGTCTAAAACCAGAGGTAACTGAAAATATGATTTTCGTTGTCTAAAGCCAGGGGTATGTTACTGGAAGTATGATTTTCGTTGCCTAACGCCAGGGGTAACTGAATATATAATTTTTGTTGTCTAAAGCCAGGGTTAACGGGAAATAGATTTTCGTAGTCCACAACCAGGTGTAACTGAAACTTGAAAAGGGTATGAAAATATGATTTTTGTTGTCTAAAACTAGGGGTAACGGAAAATAGATTTTCGTTGTCTACAACCAGGGGTAACTGAAAATATGATGTTCGTTGTCTAACGCTAGGGGTAACTGAAAACATGATGTTCGTTGTCTAACGCTAGGGGTAACTGAATATATGATTTTTGTTGTCTAAAGCCAGGGGTAACGGAAAATAGATTTTCGTTGTCTACAACCAGGGGTAACTGAAAATATGATTTTTGTTGTCTAAAACTAGGGGTAACTGAAAATAGATTTTTGTTGTTTAAAACCAGGGGTAACTGAAAATATGATTTTCGGTGTCTAAAACGAAGGGAAACTGAAATATGATTTTCAAGTATTAAAGCCAGAGGTATGCTACGGAAATATGATGTTCGTTGTCTAACGCTAGGGGTAACTGAATATATGATTTTTGTTGTCTAAAGCCAGGGGTAACGGAAAATAGATTTTCGTTGTCTACAACCAGGGGTAACTGAAAATATGATTTTTGTTGTCTAAAGCCAGAGGTAACGAAAAATAGATTTTCGTTGTCTACAACTAGGGGTAACTGAAAATATGATTTTTGTTGTCTAATGCCAGGGGTAACTGAATATATGATTTTCGTTGCCTAAAACCAGGGTAACTGAAAATATAACTTTCGTTGCCTAAAACCAGAGGTAACTGAAAATATGATTTTCGTTGTCTAACGCCAGGGGTAATTGAATATATGATTTTCGTTGCCTAAAACCAGGGTAACTGAAAATATGATTTTCGTTGTCTAACGCCAGGGGTAACTGAATATATGATTTTTGTTGTCTAAAGCCAAGGGTAACGGAAAACAGGTTTTCGTTGTCTACAACCAGAGGTAACTGAAAATATGATTTTCGTTGTCTAAAACAAGGGGTAACGGAAAATAGATTTTCGTTGTCTACAACCAGGGGTAACTGAAAATATGATTCTCGTTGTCTAAAGCCAGAGGTATGCTACGGAAATATGATTTTCTTTGTCTAACGCCAGTGGTAACTTAAAATATGATTTTTGTTGTCTAAAGCCAGGGATAACGGAAAATAGATTTTCGTTGTCTACAACCAGAGGTATGCTACGGAAATATGATTTTCTTTGTCTAACGCCAGTGGTAACTTAAAATATGATTTTTGTTGTCTAAAGCCAGGGGTAACGGAAAATAGATTATCGTTGTCTTAGACGAGTTAACTGAAAATAGATTATCGTTGGCGATACGTTTTGGTTCAGTTTCGTATTGCTGGAAAAA